>JAODVM010265804.1:0-12446 GCA_025400095.1 Phenganax marumi | reverse complement strand
CAACCAACCAGAATCGCGTATTCAAGATTTAACTACTTTTTAACTACAAAATCGTAGTTAAAACGTAGTTAAAAGTTCTATACAACCGGCCCCTGGTGTTTGCAAACTGAAGTCATATTTCCCTAAGTGGTGTTTCCATGAGCTTACCATCGTAATACACGATTCCTCCGCACAAGTTTTCTCTTTTCAATGTAGGAAATAGTTCTAAGGTTTTGTTCTTGCCGACGTAATAACTACCTTGAAGGAGTTGTTTACCAGCGATCAAATCGTACATTTTGATCCCTGCCCAAAAATACGGCACTTTCCACCAACTACGAAAATACGAACGTGTTTGAACTGTTATCTAGTCTGGCTCTGTTTCAGTTTGCTATAAAGAAACTGCATTTCAATGCAGTAGCTCTTCATGAAGCGAGTCGTGGGCAAGGCTATGTGACAATGGGATGCAAAACTTACGAGTATACGGGCAACATAATTGGTAAAGGTGTAGCTAAATGTGGAGCACTCCGCAGCATATTCGCACGTTCGTGTAATGCTTCTGTGACGAGCTTGAACTAAACATAAGATAAGGTTTGCATTATAGCTTTCTTGCAAAGAATAACTACAGTTTTCCTGCAAGGTAAAAGTAGACAGACAGGTGGAGAGGAGATGCAAGGGACTTTAGATTTATTTTGGACTGGAGAAAATGATCAGTAAACTGAATCATGGTATGGTTGGTTGGACTTCAAACCTATATTTGATGGAAGTTGTTGAAGAGCTACCTGTTCATAACTTAGATTGAAGACGGCTTTTTGAAGGTATCGGACACCACCATGAATTAATTTGGTACTTCGACTGCTGGTCGCCGATGCAAAGTCATCTTTTTCTACCAATGCAGTTTTCAACCCTACATGTATAAAATACTACATAGTAGAAAGATTTGCATAAATGCTGTGGCTATTCAAAGGTATTGCATCTTGCAGAAGAAAGAATGGAACATATTTCAAAGAAATAAAGAGACATGCTATATAAGAGTCCTGCTTAACTAACAAAGCAATCAATGTGCCTCAGTCCATCAGCATACTAAAAACAAAATCCACACGTCTTGGAACTTTTTGTTAACCAGGACAAAATTTCCAACTTCACTACAATGAGATGATTACTACAAATCCATCCTCTGTTGCTGCCCAGTGCTACACACCTCTTGTGACAGCATCTAAAGCAACACCACACCCAGTAGCACCCCCTCCTATCACCAAAACATCAAACTCTTTTGTTTCTTTCAGTCCATGGAGTTGTGCTTGCCTAGCAAAAAAAGGGTTCCTCTTAGAAGTTCTAAAACAAAGAATTTTGTGGTACTCAGAGAAGTTTTACCTTGATGGTAAGGACGTTAATTGTTCGCCTAACTTTATTGCTGTTTCCAGATCATGATATTCAATTGTTAAGCTCTAAAAATGAAACCCAGAAGCTCTAGGATTGGACTGGCTACACCTGACACTAGATATAAACAAGGGTGGACAACATAGTGTCACTTTATTTTATGCTCTAGTCTGTTATCTTAACATACATGATGACTTTGAACCATAACATAAGCAAGGCAACCACCTCCTAGAGCTGCCAGTCCACCCAAAACACGAACAAAAGCCATCACCTTCCTAGCTGAATCAAATCTACAGACAGAGTTGAGTTTGTTACTTGGATGTACTCATATGTTAACTCCAGGGGTGCTCAGCAACAGGGCCCTAGGTACAAGACGCGTTCTCCTCATCGTCTTCGTTGCATTTCAAAAAAATGGCATATATTCTTTGGGATTTGTATAATCTCTAGTCTAGTGCCCTATTCCATCCCCCTATTACCATGGCTATCATCTGACAATTAAAATTATCTGGCACCAGAGTAAATGCTTAGGTGCATACCATGTTAATGGCTAATGAGATTAATGAATTAACAGATAACCCATGATAATAATTCAACTCATTAAGTCGAAACAGTCTCACACTGTCAAATCATCTGATGCCAGACACTAGGGTGCATTAGGGGACATTAACAAGCATTGGACGCATTGCTACGTAATGAGTTAATATTAGACTAAAGGATAAATGTACTTTGTGCTAATTGTATGATCAACCCTGAGAAAATTCTGCATTATTTTGAATACAGAGTTACTCACTTTGTACAGATCAAACTGCATTCATTCGCAATCCAAGATCTATTCTCCCATGTCAGAACCACCGCCTATAAAACTAAAACGAAAACTCTAATTGTGAAAACTGCCACAATTTTCCATCTACAAGGCGTAGCTTCGTGAATTGCCGTTTCGAAGTCGGTGTTTTAAATTAGCCGGCTCTTTCCGATGATGTGATTATTATGCAAATGATTGTTATGTAAATGATTTTTTTATGGCAAAGGTTGTTCATTATTCTACGTGTTCTTTATGATTTCGGAAGTTTTTGTCATGTGAAAGGTCTTGAAACATTAAATGCGAATGCTATAAGTGTACTCAAGATATGAAAATGTTGATCAAGATTATACGTTTGTTCGTATTGTCGTTTTTCGTTGGCCTTGCGTGTGCCAAACATGGTTCTTTTCTTGAGAATTGTGCTGCCCCTCGCATCGAAAGATCGATAATCATCAAAACACAAGAATCTATCGACAATGGCGCTGTGTTTCTGGGTAAAACAATCATGTCATCTTCAAGCGGCTGTCATAAAAGGTGCTGCGAGAAACGAGGGTGTAACTTGGTCATGTTGAAATATGAATCACAACAAGTTGCTTGCTTCATGTTCGACTGCGGATCGCCATCACGTTGTACTTTTAAAACACACAACAGCTATCAAAACTATGCCGCACTTGACTACACAAAAGCTGACCAAGTTGGTGGCTTTACAAAAGGTATGAGTACTCTTTTAAAAAGATTTTACTCTACTAGATAAAGTGAGACCTACCCCAATAAATTATTGAGGTTTATAAAAACATCATTCTCCGATATTGTTGCGTTGTATGAATAAATTGGTATAAAGATGCATGTCCAGAGATTTTTTGATGTTTTCAGTAATATAATGTTTACTTTCGAGCGTAGTGAATAATTCTAACGCTTTAATTTGCAACATTTTGCTGCTTGTTTGTGACATTTTGTGGCAAATATTAAAGAACAGTAGTGATATGTATACTTTTACTAAGATCTTTGTTGGTATGTAAAGGTTTACTTAAGCTTTCGTCATGGTGAATGATTTTTAATAACTAGCAATTATTGAGGCATATAGCGTTAAGTGTACTAAAATTTTAATATTTTTTTATTGGTAATTGTTTCATTGCAGAAGAAATCACAGAAGCACCTACAACAACCAAGCCAACAACAGCATACAAAACTGAGAATTGGGGGCGCTTTGATTGGTTTGATGCGACTACCACGAGGAAACCAAAATATATCAAATCAAAATATACTGGTGATTATGACAAATGGTTGGCTAATCATGCAGACAAGTCAGCTTCGAAAACATACCATTCCGAGACCAAGCCTGTGAATTCCTGGAGTGGCACTGCCTCGAAAAACAGCTATGACAGTACAAAGTATGGTTCATATGACCGCAGTCATGGTATGAAGAACATCAGGAAACCTACCGTGAAAACAACAGTATCTGATTGGGAAGACTTCCCTCGACGAGTATTTGTGGATAATAATCCGGAATTCCCTGATGAACCAAAAAGTCACACGAAAGAGCCGGTAAAAACTGGTGATAAAATGGAAAAAACAAACAAACCAACTGCTCCACCTCCTAAAGTCACGAAGGGTTAGCATTTAGTGATATTTGATGTGGTTTTTTATGTTTCTCTATCAGTCCTAGTGATGTGCCCTAGTGCATCCTACTTTGTTGTTTCAACTCTGTACAATTGTACTTGTCTAGTGTTTGAAATTGTTAACATGCAGTTTTTGGGGTTTTTTCAGCTGCTACAAAGCATGTTACAAAAGCAAGAGTCAGCAATGTTGTGATCAGAAGACTGAACATCCAAGAAAACAAAGCTGTGATTCCATTGGCCGTTGGTCTTGTGCTAGCATTACTTCTCCTTATGGCGGTGATATTCCGTGTGAAGACATCGAGAAGACGACGCACCAAGGCTTTCCTAACTGATGACGCTGACTACTTGATAAATGGAATGTATTTATGAAATACACGTTGATCTTTGTGCAATTTGTAGTTGTGAATGTTTCCTTCATTTTGCAGTAGCATTCATTCAAATGATCAGCAATGGAGGTATTGGTAAGCCGCTTCTTTATGTGCTAGCAATCACAGTGTTTTAATATGGCCTGACTTAGTCTCAAATCTTCTTTTTGAAACATTTTGATTGCTTGTGTATCAAGAAAGTGCTGATTAAGTTGTTTTGTGGGACAAAAGTTTTGCTGTTCATTTTGTATTTGCAGTCCATTTCCTCACATGGGTAAATAACATTAACTAAAATTTTCTTTCCTGGAGTTCTGCGTTTGGAAAATATTATAATACTTTGCAATACGTATATCTAGAAATTTAATAAACCAACCTTTATCATGACCTGCTGTGTATTGTTTAATGCTAAAAAAGATGCTAAAGGTCTCCCCCTGGTTCTGCTCAATTGACCAATCAGCAATCGCCATTTGAAGCGCGCGAAAGTTTTGGAATACAATGATTGAAAACGTGGGGGGAATCTCTCGTATTTAAACAGATTTTTACGCTTTTCTAAGCGTCTTTCATCATAGAAGAAACGGGCGAGAAGTTTGTATGAGAGGAAATACGCCGCCAGGAACAAACAGAATGCATTTTTTACGCAAAACAACGACGGCTGACGGCAAATTAAAGTGGTATGCTATGTCGTTTGGAAGTTCGTTTATTATTGAGATTTCTTGTCGTAAATTTGCGTGTAAGTCAAGTAATTGAATAAAAAACATAAATATATCATAAATTCGAAGAATTTGAAAAAAATATATGGCCAAAACATGGAAATAAGTTTGTCCAAGTTTTGTTACACGTGAACAGATTATGGTGTTCATGCTGCAACCTCGTGGACTTCTCGTATCTTGTATTTCTGAACCTGTGAAGTATTAGCCACGTTGGCAGTACTGTTATCGCTTCTAACAGACTAATTGTGCAATAATTAGTGTAAATTTAGAATTAGAACCTCTGAAATAATTCGCTATTGTAAATTTTATTTCAAATTTGCTATATTTTATGAAAAGGTAAGATGAATCTTTTAAGTTTTAAAATGACGAAAACAAGGAATCTTGTGACCTGGTTATGTAATGCTTTTGTAATGGGTTATTTTCTGTGGAAATATTCACCAACATAACGAGTTCACGTCAGGCAATTTTATTCTCACGTGCGGAAAGGAATTTTTGCTGATTATGCACCCAAAATTTGCTACATAGTAATGTAGCACGAACTATCCAAAAACAAAATGCAACGCGAAAATATTTGAGAAAAATGTGAAAATGCCATGACTACTACTTTGCTAATTATACTTCTCAATTTAACATGCAAAATGAGCGGTCTCGTAGAAACTTGGCCATTAACAAAAAGTATTTCTGGCTTATTAAACTGGCTTAAAACCTGAAGTGCGAACACATCTCATCACTTTAATCTGCTGCTTCTTCGAGCTCGCTGCTTAGAGGTTGAAAAGAAGCAGAAAATTCTGTAAAATAGTAGCAAATTGGAGAGTATTAGAAAACAGTATATGTTCTAAAATTTAAATTTTCCGAACGTTATGGTCAGACAGAAAGTCCGCCTTTTTTGGCTGGTTTTCACGATTGCGCCACTGTGGAAAGATCCATATTTGGTTCAAGCAGAAAGGTAAAACAGCTGCTAAGCTGCTAAATATTTTTTAAGCTTATAACTGAATTCAGGGAAAACGTTCTTTCAAGCGACCATTAAAATTGGATGTGATCTTTAAAGGACTAGGCCATCTCACAGAAGCAGATTTGAAAATTCCAAATCGCATAAAACGACTGGTAAAAAATCAAAACCATTCAAACCATTGGTTTGTCAAAACTTTGTAATTACGAGAATTTAGTTCCTTTCAATTATCTTTTAAGAAAGGGCTCGAAAAATTGAGTACCAGAGGTTAAATTTTTGAGAAAACGGCCATGAAACTGTTTTAATCTTTGTTGCGGTTTAAGAAAACTCGTCGTACTTTTCACTTATCTTTCTTTGATCAGTGACGTGGCTAAAACATATATTAACAACTTGAATCATCCTGATTCTCACGTCTCCATAAACTAAGAAAAGGCCTTGGGAACGAGCTTGACTGATCGAATACTACCTTTCTTTTCCATATATAGATTCCAGTCTCCCGATGGTGGAATCGATAAGCTCGCGACTCTTAATGAAAGAGCTAGACGTAGAATCACACAGAAGCGATCCAGTGAGTCTAATTTTCATGCTCCAGTGTATTTCAGAGCCTTCTTAACTATGGATTTCAAATTCAGCGCAAATTAAAAACCAGTTCCATGGTAGCATTTAGCAATCATTGGTGAATGTTCCGCTGTCTGTGGATGAAACCCTTCTTGCACTTGCTTCATTTTCGTGGTATTATTTTGATTTCTAGGTTGTGGTACAAGCGGCTTCAATGGTTTTTGTCAAGCGGCATTGGACGAAGAAATCAATAAACTGAACTCAGAAAGCGAAGAAGGACTGTGTATGGATTTCTTGAAAGATTTACAAAGTGATTGCGCTGCCAATAAGACCGTTGTGAACGGACCACAGGATAAAAATACAGCGAAAGAAGTCTGTGAAGATATCTGCGGGGCAGGTATGTTGACTGTTGCTGTGATGGCAGCATTGCTCTTTCAGTTAAAGCTTGCTGGCCACTTCAACGGAATAGCAGCAAATCGTGGCGTACTTTGTTTTGTGAGCACCAGGGCAAAACATGTGACTTCTAAAAGGAAAAACGCCCTTGAACGTTACAATGCTCGGACCATTTGTACAAAACTCTAGACTAGGTTTTAATTGCGATGTTGTTAGGAAGTGGTTAAATCTCGAAAAGCGATTCTGGTTGGTTGATGTTGGTGCTTGACTATACTAAACTTTAACTACGTTGTCATGCCACTGGCCCCTGTTGAAGCGAAAAACAGTCCTTGGGTTTTAATTTTCTGATTTAGTAGTCATCGCTCCTATTATTTTTAGTATTTCTGCTATCATTGGAAAGACTCTTTCTTTGATTTCTCTAAAATCTTTCCGTTTAGGACCTTGCAAGTTTTTCGACGTCTCAGAAGGAGATTGTGACAGCAAAAGAACTGTGTATTACTACACAATGTACGGCAGCATTCCGCTGTGTTTGAGTATGAAGTTCCTGGGCTGTATGGGAGTGGAAAATAAATTTGACAGCAAACAAGAATGTGAAAGGAATTGCATGAGCGAAGATACGTTAGCTAAAAGAGGTATGGACACATAGGATTGAATGTGTGGTACGGAATTATACTCTATGATTTAATCTGTCTATTGGTAATGTCTGGGAGCATTTTGGGACGGTATGGGACGCAAATGGAGATTCTGGATAATTCCATGAAAAGGGAACCCTCATAATTATAACGTAAAATTTTAGCATTCACGAGGATCGATAGGTAGTAGAAATATAAACTTTATGGTGCTACGAAATAAAATTTGCAAAAAATCAAGGAAAAGTCATCGAGGGGTTTGGTGATACACTGGCACATTGGAAAATTTCTTACCAACTTCCTTTCATTCTTCCGAGACGGGGGTCGTGTGTGCATGCTATTTTCTTATGTTGATACAAACGTGCACGAAAAGTCACTGTTCACACCCGGCTCGGAATTCTTTACACACTTAGATCTAGATATGATTCGTTTGAATTTTAGTCCTATCGCAATTTTTACAGTGTTGTTTTTTAAAGGTGGACGCAAGTTTCATGCCAAAAAGGCCGCCGCTGCCGAAGGAAACTTGCAAGCCAGAAGGCTTAGAGGTGGGTTAAAAAGCGAAAGTTTTCCACGGAAAAAGTTTCTTCAGTTGGTGTAAATCGACAACAATGAAATACCTGCATGAAAAGATAAATTACCGTTCTTCTTTGAATTACTCAAATATGAGTGACTACATGTGTACAATCCCTGACCTTGATAAGGTATTTTGCAGGTAAACGTCGTTCATGAGGATATTATTTCAAGAAGTTTGCCAACATTTCTGTTTCTTTTCAGAATGTCCCCTGGGATGTGCTAACGGTGGAAGATGTGTGAATGGAGTCTGCGAGTGTCCTCAAGGATGGACTGGGGGCGATTGTACGCGAAGTGAGACACGTGACAAATATCTGTTTATTTTAGTTCCAACGAATCACTATAAGCATTATTCATGCACAATTAATAAAGCTGAATGGTTTGGAAATATCATCAAAATTCAGTAGTACTAATTATACGTAGCTCTATGTTATTGTCCAGGTATATGCCAAAATATGGACACCATATCTAATAGATGGCAATGTTTTGCTCCAGGCCTTCATTCTTGATATGTACATAATGGTTGATTCTCAGCTAGGCAATAGGCTTTCTCACGACGCCATATTTGGGGTACATTTCGTGAAAAAAATATGTCAAAATCAGAAGAATCTAAGCTGTATGAAAACCGTTGTTCATTAATTGAACTATAAGTATAAAGGGTTTATTGAGAACATTGACAATACAAAACCTAAATTTATTGATTATAATCTCAGATAGTACCCCAAAAATGACGTCGTGAGAAAGACTAATTGGTTGATTTTGCTAGAAAATAATACTCATGTGATGCGATAGTCACGATACTTTTGCAAAGACGTAGATAATGAGCATTGTGGAGTTTCTCCACCATCTAAGCCCATTAACTCTGCTTCTTGTTGCTTACCTCACAGGAGACTGTATTCCTAAGTGTAAGAATGGTGGCGTTTGTCGTCGTGGTAGATGTTATTGTCGCGCAGGTTACGAAGGAGTTTCTTGCGAAACACGTGAGTAAGCACTCTTGTGAGATAATCTTTGTTATCGATCGTCATCATCGATTATTGATTATCTTTGATCATCGATCACCCTTAATTGTAATCGGCGCGTTATCTCTTATAAATGGTAATTATCATTATCGACCATTATCCATTATAATCATTGAGTCATTCTTCATCTAAATGGATTGTCACAATCACAACCACCCATTCTATTAATCATCATAATTATCAATTATATTCATAGTTATAATTCTTGATCATCATCGTCGTCGTCGTAATTCAATGTAATCTCTCGCCGTTTTCTTCTTAGCCATTTGTTATGGTGGATGCATGAACGGTGGAAAATGCGTTGAGCCAGATGTCTGTCTATGTGCCTTGGGGTGGATTGGCGAAAAATGCGACAGAGGTATCGTTGTTGTATTTCTTAAATGAAATAAGCTTGTATCTTACTGATTTCGTATGGTCTCGTCTCGTCATACTAGTTTCTGCTGAGGAAAATCATTCGCATGATCGGAACGGGCACGAAAGCTTCTTTCACCTATCCCGTCCTATTCTTAGTTCAGCCTTTAATGTTCATCTTTGTTCGCTTATTGTTATTCATAGATCGCTGTACATGCCAGGTTATAGAATGTTTGTTGCTTTTAATTCTTAGCATTCTGCGAGAAGCCTTGCCTGAACGGAGGCGAGTGTATCGGGCCGAATGAATGTGATTGTGAAACGCCATATCCCCTTGATGAGAAGTTAGTTCACTGGTACAAGGGGAAGCAGTGCGAAACGCGTAAGGACAAAAGTTCTTGTCTTTGAAGTTGAGAGACTTGTTTTACATTGTTAAAGCATCAATAAGTCATGAGAAAAAGACAAGATAACCACTACCTTGTCTTAGGTTTTATATCTGGCAAAATCATCTTTACTTGATGAAAATTGATTTTCTTAACTGAGACCGTTCGTCTTTTAGGCCATTCAAATAGCACTTTTAAGTGCTATTTTAAACATTTTAAAAAATGTTTTCCTAGCCTTTACTTTGCTTTCACTCATGATGATAAAACGTTCAGCGATTTTCGCCCATCGGACTAAACGTTTTTGGATAATGTTTACACGACACCAAATTTTGAAAGTGATAAGTGACTAAAAGAACTTTCAAAGCTGCTTGTACTATCAGCACGCGCTTGAAACCGTATTTTTATCTCTCTATTTCTATCTAGCGAAATGCGAAAAAGGTTGCGTTGGAGGCATCTGTCTTCACGACAGATCTGAAACGATCTGTAAATGCCATCCGGGTTATTCTGGTGATGATTGTTCTATAGGTATGAAGTACTGCAAAATTACGAGGAGTGATATCTATGCAACACTAAGTAATGGGCCTTTCTTCTCAATTTGTTTCATTTAGTATAAATGATTTTAAAATTTTCTTTCTAGAAAACATCTGTGAAAAGAAGCAAGATATTGGCGTCTCCTTGCACCATCTTGAGAAAATCCTACTTTTGCGTGACTTACCTGCGGAGAAATTAAAAAGTCATTTTTCCTGGAATGTTGACGAAATGCAAAAGAAGGCGTGTTTCTCGTATTTGCAGAGTCTTAACGAATCTTGCAGCGCAATGTCTTCAACGTTTCAGTATGAGGATTGTAATAAAGTTTGTAGTAAGTATAGTATTGATTGTTCGCATAAGCGAGATTCGTACTTCACTTCTACTGCTTCTACCACTTCCTTTTGGTGACTGAGTTGCATTGTGTTTGTAAATCATATGGACGAAACAAATCTTCCTGGGTTAGTCGTAGTGATAATGCAAGTCAAACATGAAGGTCTCTGTTGGTTATGACTAACCTGTGACTCAACCAACTCAACTAGTTAAATGTGAAAATTTTCTTGTTTAGTTCCTACTTCAACAGGCCGTGTTTGCGACAGGATTTGGAGACCAGCAAAGCTTGGTCTTACTGAATACAAAGAAAGCAGATGGTCCTATAATGAAGATGTCTGTGAACCATTTGATTTCCAAGGATGTGCTGGCAACGGAAACAATTATAAAACAGAAGAAGCTTGTAAACATATCTGCATTGGTAAGCCACAATATGGCCGTAATTTGCAGCTCAGGGGCCGGTTGTTCAATGGTGGGTTAGCTTAACCCTGGGTTAATGAACAACTTCAACCTCGATTTGAAGCTCGTTTAAGTTAAATTTTCAATAAAATTTTTTCTCAAAATGTTTCCCTCAATGAGTAATTTAATGCCTCAAATTTTCAAAACAAACAGTTCTTCAAAATGGGGCAATAAGAACGGTGGTTTAAATTTAAACCTGGGTTAGTTGCTAACCCACTTTTGAACAACTGGCCCCTGGGCTTCACCGGAGTTAATAGCGAGCTTAAGCATGTAGGACGACGACGACAGCGAAAACAAACCCCTTCAAATGAATGCTAGTAAAACAAGTTGTCGTATATTATCAATCGTACGAAATTAATACAGTATAAGAAGTTGAAACATTGGTTTTAGTGTTTGCAAGGAAGTCTACTGAGCCCATTTTAAAGTAGCACTTGTCGCGTCTTGAAGTGCAGTCGTCCTACTCAGGACGTGAAAACTTAAGATTTGCAGTTGCAAACAGAGCGTGGACGACGTCTAAAGCTGCCATAAGTCTTTAAATATTAATTTCTTTTCAATTACTCATTGTATTGATAACCGTCGTCGTCGCGATGCCGTCTTGCATGCTTAAGGTCCCTATTATCAACTTAGCAGTCGACGTTTTACCATCTTACTTTGCCAATCTGTTTAATTCTGTCTTGTCCAATGGTCATTTTCCATCACTCTGGTCAGAGGGCTTTATAGTGTCAATATGCAAATCGGGAAGTACATTAGCCCCGAATAATTATAGAGGAATATGTATAGAAGTAGCTGTTTGGGGGAAATTTTTCACATGGATTATGAATGAACTAAATCAACTAATATCATGAGTTCATGTTAAATCGGATTTAGAAAAAATTATAGGACAGCTGACCACTGACTAGTTTTGAAAACTTTGATGGACTATTATACGAAACAAAACGAAAACCAATTTTTGCTTGCTTTATTGACTTCAAAAAGCCTACGATAGCGTATGGAGAGAAGATCTTTTATACAAACTCAAACGGTTGTAGTGAAAAGTTGTACGTCTAATCTTCGGTATGTATTCCTCTGTCATTTATTCGATGAAGTTGGGGAAAGGAAGTACCCCTTTCTTTAAATCACACATAGAAGTTAAGCAGCGGTGTAATTTAAGTCCTATACCTTATTCAATTTATTCATCAACGATCTACCAGAAACATTTGACATCACATGCAGCCCGGTTAAACTGGGTGGAACAAATTTAATTTGTTTACTGTATGCGAACGATTTGGTATTACTATATCCGAATTCAAGACTAGCCTGCAAAATTGCGTTACAAAACTTGATTGCTATAACAGAATGTGGAAACTAACCACCAATTTCAAAAATAGGTACGCACAGCGTACATGTGGGTAGCCAATGTCAATAGTCATTGTCTATAATGCGCGCAGTCACCGA
>JAODVM010265693.1:0-12448 GCA_025400095.1 Phenganax marumi | reverse complement strand
GTCAGAGGATGGCAACATAGATCATCCTCAACATCGTCTAGAAACATATAGAATCGTGAAAATATCGTACACGAGTAGCACGAAAACAAACATGGGCGATTGGCGAATACACGACAAAACAGGACATCACAAAATCGTGTAATTTTCCATCAAATCCCACTAAATTTTGTACACGTACCTTTGAGACTCATGTTGTGAAAAGAAAGATCAAACTCTTCCATATTTTCGTCTTTTTTGTCCATGACTGCAGAACCGCAATTTTGTCCACAGAACCGCATGTTTTTTGGTAGAGACTTCCCTTCTCTTTTTCGTTCTTCCCGTATTCCCCTGCGCGCGCTCATTTTTGTATCCCTGTGCATCCCCATCATGAGGTATCAATACTTCATGTAAGCAGTAAGATTAAAATTAATTTTATTTTTTTTATATGAATAATAATAAGAGCGCCTCATTTATTCTCCTGCCGATACTAAATTGCCAAAGAAGCCTCTGCGGAGGAGAGTGTTATTTAGCTATAAAGTGCAAACTAGACGTGCAGGAACTGTCTCTATAATACGGAGTGGAGTTTGTATATACAGTTGGTAGGTGTTGCTGAACCACCTCCCCATGGCTTTGATTAAGTGATCAGGTACACCAGCTGCAGGGGCTGAAGTAGCGCTCTTATACGGAAACTGTATCCTGAGAAATTCTTGTGTAGTCCTGCTCGGGTTGCCACATATTTCAACCATGACGTCAAAGTGCCTCTAGTGAAAGGTACCCCATTGGCATGGCGGAAAAGTGATCCTGGCGCACCCCCCCTCCCAGCGGATGCAGATAGTGCCCAAGTGCTCACACTGCACAGATAAGACACTCAGGCGAATGGTATGCCATTGTTGGAATGGGTCCATTTTGGAGCACTTGATCCTAAGGAAAATAACTTGCAGATTGTCGCGCCGATGAGTTTGGATGTCCTTGACCGATAAATGTATCCGTGAATCGAATTCTCTCGTAGTGGTTGTAAATTCCCCCAAGCACAGAAAACCAAAAAATCCCGTGCACCAGGTCACCCAAAACAACATGTCGTAGCTTGAGCAGTTTAACACAGTATAAATGTGCGACAGTACCATTAATGTCGTTCCCGCGTGGACACGCCCTGGTACCGTTTGATACCACGCAGTACATGTTCTAAATGCAGGCAGTTTTGGTGAGGGTTGGTGAAACCGTTTTCAAGATGAAGAGAGCGTATGCCTGCTAAATATACCTTAACTGAAGATGCCTTTATAGACGTGGACATTAAGTGTCCATTCAGATGCTGGCAGGGGAGAACCATCGGAATTCAAGCACTGACCCCACCAACAAAACTCGAGAAACTTATGCTGTGCAGAGTCATACATAGCCTGGTAGACTTAGCATTTCCCTCAAACATTAGTTTTTGTATTTGCTGGTGGAGTTGTGCAAACTCAGATGGGCTAGCAACATTTGGGGGACAACCACGGGGGTTTGGTGCCCTTGTGGGGCCAGTTGGCAAAACACCTGCATATTGAAACAAGACAAGGAGTCAGAGATGTCATTGTCCCGGCCTCTAACATATGTTGCTGAGACCTTGAAATTTAGTCGTGCTGCACACAAAAATAATTCACGCAACAGTTGCATAAGGTGGCTGTCCTTGAATGTACCTGATGAAATCAAGGCCACTACACTCTGGGTGTCGCAGCAGAACTGAATACGGCGGTTGCACCAATTATCTCCCCGCACGTGACATGCAATGACGATCAGAAACAGCCCTTTATATACAATACTCATAGAAACTTGCGTCGTGGACCACCCCCCATTAAACCACTCGCCCAAGTAATAAGCACCATATCCATGGGGACCACATGCATTGGTGGAGATAAACAAGTTGGGGTTTGGGGCCCATTCAGGTAAGTTGAAAAACAACACTGTCCCATGTTGGTAGGAACAGTGTCCACCACTGTAGATCTAATTTACATTCTTTCTTTAAGCGTATAAATCGTGATCTATTGCTAGAATGGCCTTTTAACAGGTCGAGCAAGCGGCGCACAAAGGTGCACCCTTGCGGGACCCCAGCACATGCATGATTGAGTTTGCCCACTAGAGATTGCAGTTCTTTCAGTTTACACCAGCATTTAGTTTCCCAAACTTTAAGGATGTCTATAACCTTGGTGCGTTTTTCTTCCAGTAGGCATGCAATCATACGTAATGAATCTAATTTGATGCCAAGAAAAACTAAGCACGTGGTGGGGGCCAACACATTTGCCAGGCAATAATGGAATGCCAACTTCAGAAAACATGTGATCAATGGCTTTGAGTCACATGGCACAGGTGTTAAAATTAGGAGAGCCCAAGGTGAAATAATCGTCCAAATAGTGCAGTAAATCAGAAACCTTATAATTATTAACTAAAATCCAATGAAATAAATCCGCAAGGCTATTAAAGATGCCTGGTGCCAAGCGTAAGCCAAAGGGCAACTGTTGCATACATAGAAATTTGAATATTTAAGTATATGTTAATTTTGTTGACATATAAAAGAATGAAGTTTTAGTAACATATGTCGGTGATCCTCAACAACTTTTGAATGTTGGTCGTGCCTTGTTGGCAGTTAGTAATAGAGTAATATAGTAAATAATGCTTATTGGCAGTAAACTTAGTTCAAAAGTTGATGATTGAATTGGTCTTATGGAGTATGTAGAACAAGAAGATGACAAGATACTCTCCCGTGAAGAAAATAATGAGAAGTTGAAGCTGGAAGAAGATATAAAGCACCTGCAGAACAGTCAAAGAGGTCTGTTATCGGCCGTTATGGCAAAGAAGAATGAATAAGAGGTTTGTTAGCCAAAGATGATAATGCACAGCTAGTTTCGGATAAATGTGAAAGATTAAAGCAGTTATTCGACAAATATTATGATGCGCATCATAATATACATATAAATCTTGCTGAAACCTAATATGAAGCTCAAGAGAAACTGTACCATGACTTTGTCGGTAGTGTAAATGAGTGTCTTGGAAATACAGAATTTCGGTCGAAGTGTGTTCCTGAAATATAATCAAATGACTCTGTAAGTCAAGTTGCTTTGAAAGTTTCATCAAGCCCGTCTGCTCGTTCATCTGTGACGTCCCAATTATCCTTTCTCACACTGTGTAACCAGGCCTTATTGGGGTACCAAACAGTGCGGGGACAAAGCAGAACAACAAGACAAAAGTTGCAAGATTAAATTTGGAGACAAGGAAAGCTATTACGTTGAGTTGAATTTTTGCTGTTTATGTCACAAAATATCCTATGTTTTGGTGTAGTAGAAAAAAGATGAGTTAAACTTTATTCAGCGCAAATTTTAGCAGATAATTTTTATCCGTTTCAAAGATAACTGGCTTTGAAAGTGTAAAGTTGCTTCGTCGACAACTGGAGGTGAGAATGGTTTGTTTACTTTTAAACACGATCTTTCAACCTAAACTGCACATTTGCTATGGCAACTACAGTGATGCTATTTAATCTTCGGTCATCATATACCATTACTTTATTGTAATCTGGGAATAATGCAACCCTAGCGCATAAAATAAAAGTTTTTTTTCATTATTTTCCAGATCATGGTTGCCACGAAGCTGTAATGCCTGGGCGGGTTAAATGTTTCATCTCAGGCTGCAGCAATTTGTGGTACAGCAATAGCAAACAAAACAAAACAGGAAAATTGAGTTTCCACCATTTGCCTAGGGATCAGCTCATTATTGAAAAATATCAAAACATTTTAAACACCACATTTTTGAAGAAAAAAATGTATGTATTTGAGGGGCCCATTTTAAAAATGGCAAACGGGAATTTGCTAGTGAAATCCCTTTGTGGCAACATTCTCAACCAAGTACAGTAAACCACACAGAATTGAAAAGGAAAGCCCCACCACCCAGGGGACCTATTCCACAGCCTAGCACTAGAAACGAATATTTTAGAAGATACAAAGAAAAACGTGTGAAAAAGCAGCTAGACAAAAAACAAATTGAGGTTAACAGTTCGAAAGGGCAAGTTAGTAAATTGCTAGAAGTTCATGAACAAGTAAAAAGTTGTACAGAAGAAATTGAAATGTTGGAAAATCAGCTAAAAGAAAGCAAATTTACTCATGAACAATTTGCAGGTGATGATAGCAAGATGCTTTTTTACACTGGACTGACAAATGAACAGTTTGATACACTTTGGGCATTTCTAGACCCCAAAGTGTGAAAACATCAGCAGAAAAGATGAACGTTTTGCAGTGCTTATAAAGTGCAGGCTTTCTTTGCATAATCAAGATTTGGCAGATAGATTCAGAATATTGAGACAGTCAGTTTCAAGAATTTTCAAAGGCTGGATAACATTCCTGGATGATTTGTTCAGCAAAATAAATTTATGGCCAAGCATTGATTATATTGATGAGTACATGCCAGCAAATTTTAAGCCTGATTATGCAATCACTAGAGTAGTATTAGATTGCACTGAGTTTAAAGTTCAAAGGGCCTCTGATTGTGATCTGCAATCTATGAACTTCTCATCATATAAAAACTGTGCTACTGTAAAGGGGTTAGTAGGCATCACCCCAGACGAGTTTGGCTGTTTCTTCAGTGATCTCATGCCTGCATCGACATCAGACAATGAGATAACAATTCAGTCAGGAGTACTTGATCTAGTAGAGCCTGGGAAGGGTGTGATGATGGATAGAGGACTTACCATCCAAGATACACGTGCAGAGAAGGGCCTGTATCATTGTGCACCACCAATGTTAGAGGCAGAACAGTTTAGCCTAACACAATGTACCAAAACATTTGACATTGCCCACCTACGTATCCATGTTGAGCGGTTTATTGGAAAAATGCGAAACTGACAGATCCTGTCACAAGTCTGCCGTTGAACCAGTATGACCTACTTAGTCCTACTTGGCAAGTCATTGGCTTTCTTGTTAACATGGGCCCACCTGTTGGTCCTAAAAAATTCCAGGTTGAGGAATGAACATAATTTGTTTTATTTGCTGCTATTTGCTATTTACAGAACTGAAGATACATTGTTGTATGCTGTGTACAGAAATTTTGGTGACATTTGAGATGTCAGCAGAGTTTTAATATACGCTTCATGCCATTGTTGTAACTTTGATTTGAGATCACTAAATAAAGCTTCATCAAACTAAGTGGGAAAATACACCAGGTCAACATCTGTAAAAACAACAAAATCTACAGCTGACTTTCCTGACAGTCCCATTTGCATCTGAACCTGCTCATAATATCCCCAGACATTTTCCTTCTTGAGATATGGTTTCTCATCTGTTGTTAGAGCATATGGGTATGACTTCACGGACTGCCTGTTTCTGATTGCATGAATCAGCTTTTGATCTCTCTGGCTTACCAAACCCTTGATTTCAAGCAGACGATCAGTTTCTGGAATGTATCCATCTGGTGAAGCCAAAAGAATCACATCTACAAAGCAACCACATTCTTGGACAGCTTGGTCAGTTAGATCAGCAAATCTTTGTAAGCATTCTCTTCATTTTTAATGCCATAAAGCATTGCAGGTGGGATGTTTTCCTCATTATATATTAGCTGGAGATTCATTATTTTGTCGATAAGGGCTCCTCTAAAGCATATAATGTACCAAAAACATGGCAGCACAACCCAGATTTCCCAGCTGGGCACCTACAAAAAGCTTGCCTAAGCTTGTTATCATGAAAGGATATCCATAATGGTCTTGCTAGTTTCCCTTCCATACTTGGTCTTACAAATGCCTTCAGCATTATCTTATACTGACTTAATGTTGCTGTTTAAACTGACACAATCCTGCGAGATGCAAAAACCCTGTATTCTTTCTCTTGCATTGCTTGAGCTGCTTGCATCCGTGTTTTGACATAAGACTCAACCGTGTCAATAGTCACACAAGGGAGGTGTTCATTATCATTACTCCAGTGTAACAAACTTTCATCTATACTTTCTATGTCAAGTGCTGTTGTGAGTGTTGATTTGGGGGCATTTTGAATGCTATCTAATATATCTGAGTGTTCAGTATAGTCTTTTACACGAGATATTAATTCGGACTGGGTGCCTGATATTTTAGCACCCTTGACTGTTCTCAAAAAATGCAATGCAATCCTTCTTGGTCCACTCGTTCACATTACGAAAACTAGACATTTTACTGTACTTTAACAATATGTTTGCTACCGTATGTTTGCTATTGCTGTACCACAAATTGCTGCAGCCTGAGATGAAACATTTAACTCGCCCAGGCATTACAGCTTCGTGGCGACCATGGTCTGAAAAATAATGAAAAAAACCTTTTATTTTATGCGCTAGGGTTTCATTATTCCCAGATTACAATAAAGCAAAGGTATATGATGACTTTGTTGTCACGAGTTTTTTGGATCTCGATGTTTTCCTTAGATAATTTACTTTGTATTTCATCAAACGTCCAATAACCATGATCGAAACTAATTTTTTTAGACCCACTCATGATGTTGTCGTTGTCCTTAGTGATATTCTTATACTTCCAAAATACCGAAGCTGTTTTGAGAAACATGTTGGAACCTGATGTGGTTTCTATATTTCTGCTAAGTCGCGCTTCTTTATATAAATCCATTCGGTTAGTTTGTAAGTCATTTATTTAAAGCAAAATCTCTGATTTTTTCTTTGATTTTCTTTGTTTAAATAAATGGAAGTTGCAACAGATAGATTATTTCCGCAATTAGAACCAATGTATAAAAAATGTTATGGAAAAGACTACAACAAAGCGATGAAACTTATCAGGTCTTGGTCAAGATCTGAAGCAAAGCAAAGAGTTCTTAAAAGATATCCGAATGCAAATCTAAACAAATTTGATTTTGAGAGTGAAGTCAATAGAAACTTGAAGCTTGTAACCAATACGTATTGGAAAAAGAACAAACACTATAGATATAATATGGAATGGATTGGAGCAAAAGACAATCCTAACTTGATGCATGATCTTGGTATAAGTAGTAAACGAGACAAGGAGCAAATAGAAAAAGAATGGACACCTCAAATTTGGAATCGTTTTTGCAGTATAGTTTATTTTAAGCTGGAGCCCTCCAACATGAAAATAGATTTCACAAAAATGAAGCTTTATGTGAATGAAGAAGACTATTTTATAAGAAAATTTGATAAGCTCGATACCAAGTATCAAGAAAGTCAAAGATTTTTGGAGTCCGTTATACAACATTTAATTACAAACCCAATCCACCTGTGCTTCATCAAAGAGATACTAAACTCATTGGACAAGACCCCTTTTTTACTGCTGTATTAGTGGCCTACGTGACTAGTTATAAAGCAGGCATGAGCATCCAACACTTTTCTCAAACCCAGCCTCCACTTATTTCAAGTTTAGCAAAGTATTATTTTTATTATCATATGAGACGATTTCTTCGATATCCAGAAAAACTCATGAACTATGTAGATCATAATGATTTAAAATGAGTTCAATCCACGATCCCCAGAAAAGAAAAAATTGTCACGATTACTCTTGAAGGATTCAACAAACCCTTAAAACGTTTCGAAAAATATATTAATCAATTTGATGATGACTGGAAACAATTTATAAAAAAGAAGTCTGATAGCTGACTGAATTAGGACAAAAACTTTTTCAACACGCTGTGGAATCTTATGTTTATTCGGTTCTTGGAGCACAAGCCAATACGAGATGGAGTATCGTCAATGCAGGAGCAAAAAGTTACCAAACCCAAGACGTGTTTCATAGATTAGTCAACGCTACTATTGTGCAAGACGATCCAACAGTTACCATTTCTAATTTGAGAACTGCTATCAAAGACACCAATGTTGCTCTTAATATGGTGGTAGGTCCTGGAATTATTTTAATCCCTTCGAGTATGATTATATTAGAAAAACCCATCACTGGATATAATAATATTTTAACTATAGCCACATCTGATATGAAGTATGGTGAAAATAACAGTTTAAATTATGAAAAGCCTGAAGAACCTAAGATTAAAATTAAACCAACTAAAAATGAAAAACCAAAAATTGTTGAAACCAAAAGTGAGCACAGTGAGAATGAAATTAGACCTGTCGTTGAGCGAAGCGAACCAAATTCTAAGTAGAATACAGAAGTTGCTGGCGTAATGTTAATAACTGGAATAATGATTGCAAAATACTTCATATGAGATCTTCGATCTCCGGTGGAAAATCAAAGATTTTCCTCTTAAATAAATGGCAATGTATTTTGGTTATGAAGAACCTAGTTACAAAATAAATTAAAAAATGAGCAAAGTGAGCAAGGACATTGCCTTGAATAAATCTAATGTCGAGTCTAATAAATCACTAATATTATCAAATCGAGCTGACATTGTATCAAATCGAGCAGGTATTTCGTCTAATAATTCACTTATTTTATCCAATCAAAACAACATTTCATCCAATACAACCAATATCACTTCCAACAATTCCAACATTTAGTCGAGTAAAACAAACATTGAGTCAAATTGAACCAATATCGCAAATAATACCTCATTTATACTTTCAAATCAAAGTATCTCTGCACAAAACTTTGATCAACTAAAAATGATACAAAAGAAGCTTGATTCTTTACCAAAAAGAAACTCTTATATCTTCAACTTTTCTTATGGTGGTTTAAAAACAGGCTACATTTACCCCATTAGTATTCATGGTTTTCCACCTATTAATTCTTGTATCTACTTACCAGGGGAAATCAAAGATAAAACAAAAATAACACTGCTAAACCACACCTTTGATAATGATAATGTTATTGATGGATTAATTATACAATACTCTATTAAGATATTTAATAAAGACAACACATATAAAAATGAGAGTTTAAACTCCATAGATTTAGAGAATTTAAAAAGAACGATCTACAGTAATCAAACTATTTTGCTCAATGAGGAATTTCTTCTTAAAAACTTCACAAACACCACGAATGTTGAAATGTTTACTATATATTTTTGGGTGCAAATGATGAGTACTAATTATAAAAACGAGCCTTGGTTAACTGTAAAAGTGGAAACAGAAACTTAAAGCGCTTCGCAGCCTTCGGCTTTTTACTTGAAATCTACGTAAAATCTACTTGAAGCGTTTCGTGTGCCTACGGTGCTTTATTCACCAGTAGTTTTAAACAAATTTTAAGTACGTTTTAGGTAATTTACAGATGACTCACCAGATAACTCACCAAATTACTTGGTTTTACTTAAAATTTACTTAGTTTTACTTAACAGATAACTCACCAGTAGATTTAAACAAATTCTGAGTAAGTTTTAAGTAGATTACAGATGTCTTACCAGCTAACTTAAAGTGCTCCTTGCGCCTCTTGCGTTTTACTTGAAATTTAAAGTTAAAATAAATGGAAAACAACCCACAAGTAGAAAAGAAACAGAACGAAGTTATTATTACTACACAAAAACCAATAGTAAACAAAAGGATCCGCGAAAAGTAGAAGCTGGTAAACAACTTGCAGCGATCTCCAAACAAGCTAAAGAAGCAAAAAAGAAAAGACTCCAAGAAGAAGACAACAACAACAACTACAACGAAGCGAGTTGGGGATATACACCAATCATGGTGGCGTCTATACTTGGTGTTGGAGTAAGTTACTACGTGTGACGACGTCATTCTAAAAATAAACCAGAAGAACCAATAACAAAGACAGAAAAGCAAGACATAAAAAAATAAGTCGAACCTGTTGAAAAAGAACCAGCAAAGTAAATAGTTAAATTGGACACGCGCAAAGCGGAAGCTACGCTTCTCACCTTCGACTAAGACGAATGAAGTGAAAAAAAAAAGGTTGAAATATACACATTATATTTCAACTCTACGCTTAATATTCAAATCAATTTTCCCAACGCCCAACCTCCAGCGATGCCTAAAATACCCATCACAATGTGTCGATATTCTTGCATTTCTTTCAAAGGTTTGTAGTAGTCTTCTAATCTTGATTCTGGGGTCCATTCGAGTTTTAGTTTTTTTATCTTTTCTATTTAGTTTTTTATTTTTTTTCCTATTTAGTTTTTTTATCTTTCTTTCTCATACCAAGCTTCTTTTTCTGCTGCTAGTTTCTCCATAGCCAAGTTGTGACGTTTCATTTCTTCTTCGTATCCATTATGGTTCATTCTACTAAATAAGAATCCTGCACCTGCAAAAGTGAAGCAAAATAGCCCTCCTACTAATATGGAAGCCATTTATTTAAAGAAAAATCTTTGATTTATTTTCACTTGATTCACTTCATTCGTATTCGCTTTGCTCATTTGTCAATTTTTTCTGGGATGATTTTTTTGTTTTCGAGGTACTTCACCAGGATAGATCCCAACATAACAGCTCCAGCAAGTTTTAGAGCTCCTTGCATCGATTGTGGTGTTCCAAGAGATTCTCCAAAAGCTTTCTTGCTCAACATCGATACACCCACGGCTGACAGCGTTAATACTCCAGCACTATAAATTTGGTTGATGTATTCCTTTTTTTTCGGTGTGTTCGTTATTTGTTACAGGCATGTTGTTCTTTTATTATAAAGAAAAAACTTTAAATTTTTTCATAAATTATAAAAAAAATGAGTCAAGAGATGCTTATTTCAATCACCCCACTCTGCATTAAGTTTAAAGTTTTGTCTGACTTCATCCATCAATCTTTGGATCTCGCTAATTTCTCTCATGAGGTGGTTGTTTTCGTCATTGTAAATTAGTTTTTCAACTGTATAATAGTCTCCATCAATATATAATTTTTTGTTGTTGTCGCAAGCATATCTAATTGTTTTTGTATTCTCATCAAAAAATTCACCCGCCTTCTTTAGACTTGGAAAGTTTTCCTCCCAACCAGACTTCACATGGGTTATTTTCACTGGAAATGGTATCTTACGAGTTTGTTTTGGCTTTTTGATACCAAGCGCCTCAGAAAGTTGCGTCTTGTTCATGTGGAACCATCCTTCTATATTTAATTCTTTAGCTAATAGTTTGAGTTGTTTTAAATTCAACGTGTATGACATTTATTATTATTTTTATTTTGCGAATTCATTGTCTCTTTATTTATATATGCTCAACTAATGCTGCACTCGTCCTATAATGTCCATAAGACAATGTATCTACTCCATTAAGTAGTATACATCGTTTATCATCATCAGAACTTAAAGCTATTTTCCCCGCTGTCTCCGAGTATAGTTTGTGTTTTCTATTTCGTATAACATTCATGGGATGTACCACTTGATCACCTGTAAACAGACAATTCTTGTAGTCTTCGAATGTCATCATTTTGTCCCTTACTGACTTCAACCCTTTACATTTCTTGACATTTCTTGACTTCTCTTCCATCTTCCTTTTTATAACTGTACAACTTTGCCCAT
This sequence comes from Phenganax marumi, assembly GCA_025400095.1. NCBI lineage: Eukaryota > Metazoa > Cnidaria > Anthozoa > Malacalcyonacea > Clavulariidae > Phenganax > Phenganax marumi. The sequence continues at coordinate 1,140 of JAODVM010265693.1, read as the reverse complement.
AGTCATACGAATTCTTTAATTTGGGTTCCTCCACATTCATCTTTAAACACTCCTGGCTTCTTCTTATTGAGTCCTTTTGTGATGTATGGATTGTCAGTTATTATTTCTGAGGTATCGAAATATTCTTCTAAGTCTGGTCATATGTCTTTGTAGAAATCTTCTGTTTGTACTTTGTTACATAATGAATCCGTGTCTGTGAACAGTAACTTTGCTTTGTCTTTATACTTTGATTTTATATAATCATAATGGAAATTATACATTAGACTCTTGGAGATATCCAGGATCGACATCCCAACGTATATTGGTTTGTTAAGGACTATTTTTGTCTTATACATATGAACTGCTACTAAGTTCTCCGTGAATTTCGTCATTGATTTGAAATTAGTTTTCTTAATCCTATTTTCTATCACGGTTGGTGTGTTGACGAGTTCTACATCGGATCTATTTCATAAGTTTTCCATTGTCTTTCCAAACACAAAATTGTTCATCAACTTAAAGAAGTCCTTTTTGAATTTGTTTCTTGACGTTGTTCTGAGATCTGTTTTAAGTTGTATATAGGACTTCAACCATGTGGACTCTTTAAATTTTATACCTCTGTGGATCTTCTTTAATACCAAGCCTCTTCAAATATTGCTTTTGTATTTTGTGGTGTACTACATATTTATTTTTAGATCTAAATGTTGGAATAAGCTTCTTAATATCATACCCTTCCTCAATTGGAACCTTCTCTGGAGCTAATGGGTAGTCATTGTGGAGATCATGTAAATGTTTTGGATACTCTAAATCTAATTCTAATATACAAGCGTCATTAACCCAATCTTTGAGTTCCTCCTTCGTCATCCATTCAAATCCATGGGTTGGTAGTTTTTGCATCATCGCCCATCCATATAAGTTGTTAGCATGTAAGTAAGGAATATACGTAGTCGGTTTCTTTGGATCATAGTTTTCTAAATACTTATTATTTGCATTCCCATGTCATTTTGTGATCATGGGCACTCCTCCACGAACTCCTTCTTCTATCATCAGGTACATATCTTGTTGATGTAATAGTTCCAGCTCCACGTTGGTAAGTTTCAATGCAGCATCCCAAGCTAATCCAGGGGAAGTGTAATACCATGCTGGATCCAGGTTGTAATTCTT
>JAODVM010265582.1:0-12449 GCA_025400095.1 Phenganax marumi | reverse complement strand
TTGCGCGTACTATGTAAATTAAGCACTTGCTTGTGGCTGGCGCTTTCAGCCACGCGTTTACCATAATTTCCGCAACACACTCCCCCCGCTTGACACGCTACGAGTCAAGCATCGACTTAATTTTGCTAGTTGCATCTACAGCTGCCTTCCTTGGAGGAGTACTTTTGTTTGACTTGTCATTTTCTGCGCGAACACGATTTTCCGGCGCAGAGCCTACCCAACCCCCTTCCCTTTGACTTTTGATCTCGGTCGATTTAGTGTCTTGAAGCGACGAGAGAAGCGAAGAACGAAAGTACATGGCCAGCAACCTTCGCGACAATAATTTGCATGTATAGGCTTTCAGCCATTATTTCTTGTCGCATTTTCTCTTTCAATCTAAAGATAAAAGAAGTGTTAGTTAACTGATGAAATGAGCAAGCATTTCTTAAGATATGACAACAAAATATGTTAGAAATAGCACAGAAATACTACAAATATTGAAGGTTTAAGAAGCCGTTTTGTTATATCTTCAAATTCAAATGCATTTGAACGCCCAAATATCGCGCACAACTTTATTATTTTCGAATATAGACCAACTTGAAGACATTACAAACAAGTGTAAATACATACCTTTGCTCCTGAACGTTAAAAATTGCGATATTTTGCCCAGAAATTATCTTACGTTCTTCTACAAAATCGACCATGCCCACCTAAATTTGAATATTTTAAAATTTGCCACGCCAGGCGCATCTTGTTTTCAGAATTTGATAGGCTGAACTCAGACACGTGATTGGCTAAGTAAAATAGTAAACGTGTCGCCTGAAAACTAGGAAGGAAATTAAAGGAATCTTAAATTCTCAACGAAGGAATGCAGAGCTACTCAGGAAATTTCCTGATTTTCAGGAATTCTCAGCTAACAGGAAACAAGCAATGTTTCTAAAGTTTGTTTCATTCCTTTTTTTTTCACCGCAGAACACGCCACTGAAATAGGAGAAAATCGTCAACAAAATTGTTGGCTTGCCCGTCACTTGGTTAAAAAACTACGTGACTGCAAACAACCTTTTACAGGTTGGGTAGAGTGTTAATAGAGTAGAGAGTTATTTATAGAGTAGACAGTATCATCAGTAGAGAGTATTTATCATGAATTCGATAAATGAGGATATACTAAGCAGACACTATAATCAAGTGTCCAAACCATATCTCCAACGACTATTACCCAACTCACCGGCAAAAAGGACCAAATCACCTGCACTGGTCTACAATTGCCAGAAGGCTCTTCTTTAAGTCTTTCTCAAAGCTATTTAGGTTCGCTTTCCGACCAACGTTCTACATAACTGACGCAAAATCATTTGGATTTCCTCCCCGTTTTTTGTAGTCATTCAATACGACCTTCAATGGCTCGACTTCATGATTATTTTTGAATTTCATATCGATTTCCAATTGGGCATAACCCAGACCTCTAGCGACGTCTTCCAAAACACTGTCGCCAAGATCATGATCTGCTTTGATGCTCAAGATATCTGAAGAAAACGAAACAGCATGACTTTTAAAGGAAAACATGTTCCATGAACACACCAGAACGTGAACTCGTCAAGAAAATTTTCCAGCTAGGAGAACGCTCACAAAACAAGGTATTTGTCTACTAAATTACCTATGCTAGTAGAACAAGAGTCCGTCAACTACTCTCCAAAAAGTCGTAGCTTTTCTTTGGGTAATCCGGTTTCCTCCTCCTACAGCGAACGTTGACAGGGTGGGCTAGGAGAAACAGATTAGGAAAGTAAAAATTGATTGTTGTAAAAACAGACAGTCTAAGGTAATACACATAAGCACACTGCATAACTACATTACGAAAGCATTGTAAATAGTCACGCAATTCAACTCATACTGCAAAGGAACTATGTGTAATCATAAAACTTCGCGACAGACGAAACGGCAACTAAAAGTTGTTTCTGTGCATAGTAGCGGCTCCAGTGCACATTGAAGCTATCATCGCATTCACAGGCCGACTGAAAGCATTCGGAAGAAATGACATGGCGTTAGAGCAACAGATAGAAAAGGAACAGCAGTATTGGCTATCAGTCTTGACGCGTGTGGTCAGCGTTGTGACGTTCATTGCCGATCGGCGCTTAGCATTTCGGGGAGTCAATGAGTTGATTGGGTCATTTGGGAATGGAAACTATCTTGGTTTACTTGAGCTCATTGCCCAGTACGACAGTTTTTTGGCAAAGCACATCTCAACACACGCAAATCGTCGTAAAGGAAGCACAAGCTATTTGTCATCAAGTATCATAGGGGAGATTATCAGCGTAATTGGCAAACAAGTTTTGAAAGAAATAATTGCACACGTCGAAGTACTACTCCATATCACTGGATTCAACTGCAAACGAAAGCCATGTTGATCAACTCACCCTCTTGCTACGGTATATTGAGAATGCTGGCCCTGTGGAACAGTTTGTTACGTTCATGGCCAGTACGGGCCACAAGGCAGAAGATATGTTCGACGTTCTCATGGGATTTCTCGACGCGCACGGCCTTGATATCAATTGCTATCCTAGCGATCTAGACAAAGCATTTATTGACGAGTTGTGCCAGTTTGCTAAGTTTACTAGCATCTTTAAAGATGAGGAGCCTGAAGATATCAGCACTGAGCTCTACTTGTACAAACTTATCATATCCAAACGTGTGCATGACGCGTTTTACAACGTTGAAATTGCCCTAAAAATTTACTTGGTCTTGATGGTTGCAAACTGCAGCAGTGAACGATCATTTTCAAAATTAAAGCTTGTAAAGAATCGGTTGCGGACTTCGATGATTCAAGACCGTTTAATTAATCTGACGATCATGAGCATTGAATCAGATGTTATGAATGACTTAAGCTTCTCTGATATCATCAACAAATTTGCCATACTAAAATCGCGAAAGGCTAGATTGTAGGTTGTCCACTGTCTCGATTATGTGTTATATAATTTGCAATTTTGTTAAACATTACAAAGTTAAATAATTCTGATCACAGGTCCGGAGTTTGGACAAGTTTGGCCTAATATAAAAATTCTGGGGAGAGCGTAAAAGGCCCCCCCCCCCCACCACGGTGGGCCCCATGCCCTGAAAAGGGTTAATCCCGCCCTGTTTCAATGTATCAATGGTCACAAAAAATTATTTCTCAGGTCTCGATACAATATGTGATGGAGTGCTAGCGTTCTTTGTTTTCATTGGTTTGACGCTGTAGGCTCCAGTGTTCTCCATGGTGCTCTCAAAATCAAATTTTCAAATTTGTTAGAAAAATTGCGAAAATTCCTCAGATTTCCTTAAAATTCCTTAAATTAGTAAAATTTCTACAAGGCCTGGTCACATACTCTCAAAAAGTGCTTTTAATATTTTGCTGTTTTTCAGTTTTTCAACCTTGTTTCTAAGCACTAATAATTAGAAAATATTAGTGTAAGCCTAATGCCATAAAAAAAAAACATACAACATGATGTAGTTTTGATCATTTATAAATGGCCGACTCAGAATCAGACTCGTCCACTGAGCCAATTGAATGAACTGATGTAAATTATTGGGCGAAAGTTCGTTTTCTGGAGAAAAAAATTCCCAAAAATTCAGGCACTAGTGGCTAGAAGACCCAGCCTTTAAAGATTGGCTGGTTCGCCCTTCTGTTGCAGAAGGGTGAGCAAGCCAGTCTTTAAAAGAGTTTTGCTGTAGAAACAAGCGTTAGGTGCAAAGCATGCCAAAGGTCTGTGTCTTGTTCTAAAACATCACGTATCATCACTGTGGACTGTCGTTTGGACTTTGGAGAATGGAGCCACGCCACATGAAATGAAGACTGAATTTGGGAATTTGACTAGACTAAGAGTTTTCGAAATTCGGATTACAAAATTGTACTAAACGGATTAAGAGTTTGGATTAGCTTAGATCAGAGAGAGCGCCGAGCAATCTTTGACATTTTTTTTGTCATTGCATCAGTTGCGAACCGGGTGTATTTTCTCGCTGATGTCATTTTAACAATTTTATATATCGAATGTAAAACATGGCGGACGACGAAACTCTGATAAAAGTCGTGGTAAAAACAACAAATACTAAAGAAACTATTGAGGTCGAGCCCAATGCGACTATCAGAGAGGTAACTATGACTGTTAAGCTTTAATGCTAGCGAAAATGTGGAAGAATTTATGTGGAATTTGATATATATTTCTTTAGTTCAAAGAAAAGATTTCACCGAAATTCAATGAGACACCAATCCCGCAACTTTGCCTTATTTTTGCTGGGAAAATTTTGAAAGATGAAGATAGCCTAGAACATTATGGTAAGGCCGTTGCATGGAATTTTGCTTAAAAGTTTTAATGCTGTTTCTTTCAAATTCTTTTGTTTGACTTTGAAAGTTGAATATGTGTACGAACAATTTTTCAGTCAAACCATATAGAAATGAAACTGGTATACTGTGGTGCAAAATGCAAATGTAACGGGAATAAAGATTGTTTTATGTCAAATATTATCATTTTGTGTTTGAGAAAGAATTCTGGAAACAAACAGTAATGGTTGAAGAATTACTGAAGACTTGTACATAGAATAAGTTCTACTCCTTACCAAACCTACCCTTTTTATGAGAAATGTAAATGTAAACAAAAGAATTACAGTGATCATTAAGTTTCTGGCTTTATGCTCTGGCTGCTATATCTAAGATGCTTGCAGATGTAGCTAGCGATGTGGGGTTTAGAATTACTCACAGCTGTCTCACTTTTAATATTTTTGATGTCATAAAGTGACATTGAAGAACTTAAACAAGCAACAGTTTTGTTGATTTGTAAAACGTTATTATTATTATCATCATTGTTATTAATGCAGCACTTTCCTTTAAGTAGCTAAAAGCTAAATTACAATTGGAACTGATTATTGAGTTTTCAGTATTTGTAAACTATGATGAAAAATGAAATAATCTTTTCAGCCTACCTTTTACATATTTGGCACTTAGGCACTACCATTCTTGTTTTAGATAGGGTACCAGAGTGTCCTTTTGGTATATGACAGTTGTAGGGAAGTAATAAGTTGAGCACATTCCATCTCAATGGATTGCAGTGTCGTAGGCACTGAGGGGGCTACAGTCCCCCCCCCCCCCAAGAATTTGTTGAGTAAACATCCAAAACTCAAACCTTAGTCTAAAATAATGAAGTATGTTGTGAAATCCCTTGCAGATTTCTCCTTGCTCCTCAGAGCCCCCCCCCCCAATCAAAAAGAGCTAAATTCCTGCGGCACTGGATTGGAAACACCTCAAAATAATTTATCGTTTGAGACCTACACTGTAAACAAGTGCCTGAGTTATCTTCTCAGAAACTGTTTTTTAGATAGCCCAAGGTCTTCCATGAGATAATGATAATGAAGAGACTCCATAGTGTACCTTTCAAACAAAACAGTGGATGGTATCCACTTCATACTACAGAAACATTTTGTATGTGTGATGTTTTTAATGATGCATTTAATGACTGGTACAATGAGTGTAATATTTCAAGTATAAGATAAGAAGCAACTGTGTATGGATTATTGTATGTCTATGGGGCTTCGGTGGCACAATCGCTAGGACGTGTGCCTTTCCCCACTAAGGTTGTGGGTTCAATTCTCAGCTCGGACGTAACTTTCTCATGTGAAAAGAATCTGTCAACTGCCCTGCCAAAAGTCATAGGTTTTCCCCAGGTACTCCGGTTTCCTTCAACAGGAAAAGTTGATGGAGTGGGCTAGGATAAACAGATTAGGAAAGTAAAATTGATTGTTGTAAAAACAGACAGTCTAAGGTAATATATATTATTTACATAATTAGAAAAAGTATTGTAAATAGTTCTGCAATTCAGCTTATGCCGCAAAGTAACTATTTGTAAACTATCTATCTTTCTATCTATCTATCAATTGGAATTTCATGGTTGTTAGTGCCGTTAACACATTGAGATGCAATGTTCACTATTTATTTAGGACCCTCTACTTAGTTTGCTCTGTCTATAGTGTCTATATCTCATGCCAGGCAATTCTACTATCCAAAAACAGACCTTTGTAATGTGATGTGTTAATGAACGCCAAATTTCAGTGAAAACAGTTTCGAAAAATGAACCATGTCCAAGTTGTACTTCAACCATATATACATCAGTAGCATTGACTTAGACCCAGAAGTATAAATATGAGAAAAGAAGGCTCACAAAAAATACAACTCTAAGGCCTTAATACTGTATGATAAGCTGTTGAAATATGCTTAAACAGGGTAAAAGGAACTATATTATAAGGGGTTGAATTTATCAAAAGAATAATATTTTTAGGTATCAAAGATGGTCTCACAGTTCACTTGGTGATAAAGTCTGCCAACAAAGTATGTTTTTGTACTATATATGTTTTGCAGCTCTTCAAAAATATCGGTGATATAAACTATTTTTTAACCAAGTAAGATGCAAGAGGTTTCGCTTAACTTGAAAGTTGAAATTGTTTGGTGCTCTACAGTAATAAAGAAGAATTGTGTGCCTGTAGTTTACCCTGATAGGTGAAATTTTCTGGTACTAAGCAGTATGTAAATAAAGTAGGGCACACTGAGGTATGTTGCTGCTGAATAGGTTAGGTTCCCCAACAAGTGACAAGAGCTTCAAAATGGCAAGTAAAATCATCTGGAGTCTTGGGTGCATAGCCAGTGAATGGGTTACCACCAGGGGGCAGTTATACAGAAGATAGACTGTTCTGTCCACGGGATAGTGGTTTTTTCGACCTTTGAGAATTGGACAAAGAATGAAAAAGCATTCGTATCGGCCAATGAAATAAGCCAGCAGCCTTTAATCCATCCATCCTAATCTTATGTCATAATGATGAATGGAAATTTTTGTAAATGTTTTAAATAATCACTATCCACTGGATAGCACTAAATCACCTTTTGTATGAAGTGCTCCAGATGTTTTTAAATAGCGCATGTGTAATGCCTTAAGATTTTACTTGTTGAGGTGAGCCTCTTCCAACCTATAGTGTTAGTTGATGTGTATTGCCTTGTTTCTCCAATGTCTAGGCACAACAACAAGCTGCTGAGCATGCTACTAGACAGGTAAAGTTTGGTGGACAATTGCAGTAAATGTTGCTGCACTTTGAAGCATGTCAAGTTTCTGTTTCTTGATGTTGGCAGTGCATAATGATATAACCTGACTAGCAGCGCTTGCATTAAGGAATGCATGTAGGACTAATTTGCATATTACCCTTATAACACGAAATGTTTTTCGGGTTCTGCACATCAAAGGCAATAGAAAGACTCTGTTATGTGGGTATTAAGTACTGTATGTGCATACTTGTAATTCTGTGGATATCATTTTGAATTCATTACCTTTCATGACCTAAAAGAGTCTCAGTATTATTGTCAAGGGTGTTCACTTGAAACATTTGGATCAAGGCACTTTTACTGTAAAGCTAATTACTGTAAAGCTAATTAACTGTACAGCTAATTACTGTAAAGCTTACTTTCACATGCATGGATTTTTAAACATATATATTGTTATATATGTACAGTTGAAGCTGTATATAACGGCTGAGCATTAAGTGGTCACCCTGCATTAAGTTACCACTTTTCAAAGTCCTGATGTTTTTTTTTAAAGAAATACTGTATTTGTTACTTGCATTTATTAAGTGGCATGACTGCAGTTTACCAACCCCATGTCTTCCTTTTGTCATTGTTTTTACGCATATTGAGCAGCCATCTTCAAAATGAAACTCGAGAAAATTTTTGTAAACGTGCATATCACATGGTATATGGACCTAAACTTGTTCAAATGATCTGTGGTCGGTCAACAGAGCAAACAAAACATTTCCTATACAACTACACTGTAAAACATATCTTGATTGTTTAGTGTCTCTATTCTCTACTTGAAATTTCTCTTCAGCTAAGTTCTTCAGCCTTTTAATTAAATACAAACCATTCAAACAAATGCCTGCACACCACCTCATGGAGTATTTTTGTCTCCTGAATTAAGCAGTCACTTTTCAAAACCCTGAAGGTCCCCTTTCTGTTCATAAAAATATACGTATTTGTTTATAATTATTTAGCCAACACCATCATCAGGGACAACCACACAACCACCAGGCAATGCTCCTGGAAGTGGCGGTACCACAACAACTTCTCCGCCATCATTTGGAGGCTTTCCTGGCGGCTTGTTTTCTGGTAATTGTACCCCATTAATTAGAATTTTTTCCCTCCCTGTTAAATGTCAAATAAACCAAGAAATTCAGTATTGTTCTACTTTTATAATGTTTATCGTAAACTTTAATTTTGTAGGTGATATGCAGCAAATGCAGCAACAGGTTGGTGTTTAGCCACTTTGTCCGCCTAATGTGGATCTCTCTCATAAATGTGACTTAGAATTGTCTAACATTTGCCAGAGCGCCGCAAGGGTCTGTTTGCATATGAGTCAGACTGACTTGTTTCTTTCACATCTTATTACCACTTGAAAGCTTCCGTAAGATAAGATTTGAAATAACATTCAGAATGTACTAGGCCAAAGCTTGCTCCAAAGTTAAGTAAAACACTCTGTTAATGCCCTGGAAATATTTTCATGACAAAAGTTGGCCCAGTTAACTGGGCTAGCCTGTAATCGCCCTCGAAATAGATAAATAAGGCCCAGTTTAGTCGTCGAACTTGCCATGTGCCTAGCCTGATGCTAATGAGCAAAAGTCTTCGTTTAGGTTCATTTCGATGCGATTTGGCACATGAGAAGCCCGACGTTTGAACCGGGCTTAACGCACCCTGGTGCATTGCAAAATTAATCTGCTAAATAGTGATGTAGTTCAGTGTGCTTTACTTTGTATTTTTATTCTGTCTACTGCCAGACAATTGTACTAGTCAGGGTAAATTCTCTGCCAGATAATGAGTACTACTGAATCTGCTGATTTTCTTTTTCAACTTATTTCAGTTTTTACTACACCATTTGCAAGCAATCGCCATCTGCAAAAGTCTTTTCACGTTTTTTTTACGTTTAAAAGTTGCATGTTTGCCGTTTGAAATCTGTACAATTGAATGAAGACGTTGGCATGTTTTGACAAAATAGGTTTAACCTGTCAAAAGTCAAAACACGCTACTCCATTATTCAAACGTGCGCATTTCAAAGTCAAGTCAAACGTCTAACATGCGACTTTCAGACGCATGAAAAAATGTTTTCGTTTGACAATTGCTTGCAAATGGTATTATTGCTGGGTACACAAAACTATATTAACTTTTAAATATCATTTTTTTCATAGACTTTAAAATAGTTGTTCAATTTTACTTACTCTAGTTAATGAATAATCCTGAAATGATGCGACAGATGTTTGATAATCCGTTGGTACAGGTACTAGGCGTGAATCATATTTCTAAATAATTTCCTTAGACTTTACAGCAACATATTTCCTTGTTTTCATTCCTGCAATAATAAGTTTTTCGGTCTGAATAATTTTTTGAAATCAAGCGTAGTCTCATCCAATACTGTAATTGTTTATTTATTATTTTCATTTTAGAACATGATGTCAAATCCTGAACTTATTCAACAAATGATCATGAGCAACCCACAAATGCAACAGCTAGTTGAGGTTTGGGAAAAAAATGTTAACATTCTTTTCACAAAAAGACGTGAATATATTTAATCTTCATTATGTCATAAATGATACATCTGAATATATTAACGCATTACATTAACACATTAATATAACTTTTTATCATATAATATGAACTTAGTATACTTATAATTATTAATACTTTTAATCATTATAATTATTATTATTAACTTATAATTATTAATACTTATAATAATATAATATAAAGTAAGTCATATATTAGTATTGAGTGATAATTAGCCGTAGTAACAAAATGGACTTTGATGGCACAACGTTGTTATAGAAATTTATCAAAACCTGCTAGTATATCGTAGCAGAATTTAGCTACTAATCTCATCCCTGTCACATGACATTTGCATTTTTGTTTGTGATTGTTTTTCATGTTGGGTAGTGTTGTGTATAAGATTATAGTTCTTCATAGCTGCTCTTTAAAGTTAAATAATAGTGTTTTGTTTCAGAGAACTCCTGAAATTTCTCATATTCTTAATAACCCTGACTTGATGCGACAGGTAAATTTTTTGCGTACACAATGCCATTAGTTTTGACAACTAGCCATGCAATGCCAGTTTCCGTGGATCTGTCGATTTTCAAACTTTCGGGAACGCATTTGCCTTGACGAACTAAAAAAAAATCAGGTCAATTACCGTTGTATGGCCGTTTGTCATGGCTAGCTTCCCACTGATGTAGATCTGTACGTCATATATAATAAACGAGAAGGTTCTTTGAATGTTTGCATGGTAATTTTAGATAGCTAATATAAGATTTTGTAGTAACACTACGTAAATTTTTTTATGCAAAGCTTTCGGTCGGTAAGCGCGGACCGTCATCAGTGCAAATCAGACTTTCCAATCAGACTTTCCTCGAACGAGAAAGTGTTTATTACCAGTGTTTGAAACACCGAAAATTTTGTTGAAAAACGAAGCGCTAGCCGAGTTTTTTTACACACTTTGAGGCTTTTTAGACACAAGTAATAAACAGCTTTCGAGTTTATTGTAAGAAAATCAAGGCCAAAGTTATGAGCATTTTTACCTTGTTATCCAGACTACGACAGTGCTACGACTGTGTGTTGCTTTTGAAGTATTAATGAGTTGGAGAATGTGACTAGCTTTTCTCACGACGCCATTTTTTGGGTACTTTTCGTGAAAAACCTATGTCAAAATCAGAAAAATCTAAGCTGTGAAAACCGTTGTTCAATAATTGAACTGTAAATTAACTTATGAAGGTTTTATTTAGAACAATGACAATGCAAGACCGAAATTTTATTCATTATAATCTCAGATAGTTCCCCAAAAATGTCGTCGTAAGAAAGGCTAATTGATGAGATTGTGTACGTCATGTTGTGCTATATTCGCGTTGCTCTTGATGTAGACGTTAGAAATGGCTCGTAACCCTGCAGTAATGCAAGAAATGATGAGGAATCAAGACAGAGCTTTGAGTAATTTAGAGGTACAGTGTACCTTATGTGAGATATAATGAACAAGAAAGCGTTTGTTGTCGGTGGACAAAACACAGAAAAGTGTGCTAAGAATCGAGGCCCCAACCGAGTGTTTTTGCACACTTGAGGTGTTTTATACCTCCCGCAGTCATAGATAACTTTTGAGTTTATTGTATTGCTTCTTAAACGAATTTGAAAGTGTGTTGACGTGGTATCAAGACTGCAAAGGGATATTGACTTTTTTGTGAATTGCCTATGAATTGAACTGCCTATGAAATGAATTATTGTCGTCAATATCAGCCCACTTTTCCCTGAAATATTCGGAACTTTGTTGCGAACTTTGCAAGTTCGTTTCCAAGTTCACATGTTCATAATGAAATTCAGAAACAGGTTTGTAAGCGAAGCCTCTGATTGGTTGCTTACAAGAGGCAGCCAATCATATGGTCAGAATACAAATCTGTATCTAAATTTTATTATGAACATTTTAACTTGGAAACGACTTTCGAAGTTCGCAACACAGTTCCGAATATTTCAGTGAAAAGTGAGCTGAAATAATGGCTGAAATCAACTGTAATGAGATTAAGAAATATACGCACAGATTTTGCAGAACTTCGAAAAAAAGCTGCACAAGAACTTCGAAGTGTATAATTTGTTTTGAAATGTTGTAGAGTCTTCCTGGTGGTTTTAATGCATTGAGAAGGATGTACACTGATATCCAAGAACCATTGATGAATGCAGCCACTGAACAAGTATGTGAGCGTTGAGTCAGTTGACCATTGTGTTGAAATTTTAAATCTGTGCGTGGAAACGTAAAAGTTACATTGTAAAAAGTTATCAGTTACTATAAAGTTTGTTTTTGTAGTTTCAAAGTGCTCAGGATAATCCATTTGCTGCTTTACTGGGGGGTGCTGCTCCAAATGCTCCTGCAAGTGGAAATAATCCCCCGTCAAGTGGTGAACCGCAGGTTGGCACAGAGAACACGTCACCATTGCCGAATCCATGGCAGTCACAGCGGCCTGGTACTACTGGTAGTGCCCAGACTCGGCCAACGACAGCTACCACGACATCTTCAACTGGTTCTACTACTGCGGGCTCAACAACGACTTCAAGGTAAAGTAGTAGCTATTCATTTAAAAAATGGTGATAATTGATTGGCTGGGAGCCATCAGCTAAATCGTCATATTCGATGCTATGACGTACTAACGTGGGGTACGAGGATGTATCTCGCGAGATGAAGCTGAAGGGAGGGAAAAACAAATCATCGTTCGGTTCAAGGCAACTGAAACGGTTTCCAAAAAACAAAGATTCACCGCACGGTACTTAGGGCCTGTTCATATGGGCCAAAGTTATCCCGGCTAGCGAGGAAAGTTTTTGACAAATTTGCAAGCGAGATCTCGCCTTATTAACAAATAGTACGAAAAACTACATTGCGTTCATATGAGACGAAAAG
>JAODVM010265471.1:0-12449 GCA_025400095.1 Phenganax marumi | reverse complement strand
AACAATTAAAACAGAACAATTTTTTACTTTCAAATATTTTTAATGTTGCGATTTCTATGTTTATAAATATGTTTCATTGCTTTTATCCAAGCATCTAGTTTGTAAATAGTGCTAAAATTGGCTTAGTTTCAGTTATTTTAGATTTACCTACTTTTAGTTTAGTAATTACAACTCGTTAATTCAGTGTATTTATACTGCAAGAGAGTTTAATAAACACAAATTATGAATTATAATTATACCCTGAACACGAAAGAACAGGTTTTCGATTCCCTTGTATTGTACACACGAGCAAGTCAATATTTGAAAGAAAATTTGCTCGTTTGTACAAACCTGTGTATTATAACGATACTGAGTTCAAGATTTCACGACTTTTTGTAACGGATACGAGTAGATTAATTTTTCTTGATAATTTTCAGCGATTTTTTTTATATATTTAAGATAACACTGCACATTTTTTGCAAAAAATGATCGTCTGCTACAACTGTAAAGAAAACGTAGAAACTAGCTACAAAGCTCCGCAATTACTGTGGCGATGCTACCCGTACCCAATACAAGAAACGTGCATATCTTGACCTCTCTAATATTGTTTTGTTTATTAACAATTTACATTGTTTTTGCTTGGGATTTGTTAGATTGAGGCGGACTGGAATGTTGGCACTCATTTTGAACAAAAAACTTCGCAAAGATTTCAAGTTAGCACATGCATTATATTGTAGCTATATAGTTTCGTCTCATAGTTGCATCTGATACGCAAATATTGTTTTCTGATAGGTTGACTTGAGTGCAGTTAAGTCTTTCTGCATTGACGCTGATCAATCTAGGTACTGAATATTCTTTATTATACCGCGTATAACCGGCCAAAAATGTATACATATTCCATTAACAAATTAGTTACAACTGATTTTAAGAGTTGGACATTTTTGGAAAACTGTATTTAACGTGGTGTTTTCTTGTTGTACATTTGCCATTTTGCGATTTTATTTTGTTTTTTTTCTTCATATTTGCTTCAGTTTGGGGATCTCCGTTCTATCTGCGATGGTTGTGAAAAATCCTGAACTTGACGAGTCACGAATGTACTACTTCCTGGGTGCGTTAAAAAGCACTCAGTCGGTCAATCATCCGTTCAGTGATGGAAATTAAGAGCTGATATCAATCGCAAATTTTCTCTTTAAGGCACTTTTGATGTTGACGAAAATAGTGACACTTTCGGAAGGTTTTTATATTTTGTTCAACTGAGATTCGCTGAAGAGTACAAGGTACTCGGATACAAGTTAAAATTTCCAGAACATGAAATTTGTTTATTTTTTGTGGTAGTTTGTTTGTTAGCTTGTTTTCTTGTTTACTTGTTTATATGTTTACACTCTGATGACATTCAATGACATTATAATATGTTATGCATTATATATATGAACAATATGCTTATAGACTATACTTTGAATCAGACATAGAGCGGAGAATTTATCATCACAGCTAGAGAGAGAATTATAAATTTCGTAAAATTACAAAGTTGGTAGCGAAATGTTGAGGTATGCGGAAAATGTAGCCCTGCAAAGTTTGCCAATTTTGAATAGTTTTCTTTTGCTGATATTGCTCCATATTTTGGCGCAAAAATGATTGCAATTTCCTTCCGCACGCAATAAACAAATATCCAAAACTTCGTTGGACTATTTTTTCCACATTTTACAACATTTTGCTACCATATTCTGCAATTTTGTTAAAGTTAAGATGCTCTTTCTAGCTGTGGTGATAGATTCACCTAAATTATACTTTCGTCTACGAACGCCAAATTGTCCATAGCTACAGATATGAACTTTGAATGATTGCATCATTGAAGTGTGTTGATTTTTTCAGGAAGAGCTGCATCAAAGGCTCGTTGATTTTCGCTTACTAATTCCAAGCCCTAGTGAATATGCATTCCTGTATAGTGACAACATTGCAGTGTGCTTCTCAGGTGAGTAAATGGAAGTCATGTTGTACGGCTGCGCGACCATATTATCTTTGTCAAGTGGTGAAATATTTGTGTCTTTTTTTTAAAGTGAAGATCACTGATGATGTGTTGAATAAAGTTGAATTTTCCTCCGAAGGGGAGATCATCTGGGGAACGGGTTAGTAATAGTATAGTGATGTGTAAACAGACATATTGGACTAAACAACCTATGTATTCTGTACCGTTCAGTGAAACATTAAATGTTTTCCTCCACATTTCTCTATTTTTTTTTATTCCACATAATTTTTTGGCCAAATCGGCTACTACCTATTGCTACTCTTCTCAACCCCATGCAACAGGAAGAGTTGTGACCGAGTTAGCTTTGCATGGGAATGAGGCTCTTCTAAAATTGTAATTTCTGGTTCCCAGGCTTCTCGGACAACGCAGCGTTGTTTTTCGTGAGAAAACATGGAATTGTTAATATCGTCACAACGGCAAATACAGAGTCTGCGAGGTATGTATTGATGAACGTAGAGGTTTTTTTGTGTGCAGACATTGCAGTGATAATGTACTATTCGATTATCTATTTCTCTATGTAGTGAAGCTGTTGCTCTGGCGACGCCTCGAGAGGTATTTTTATTCTTTTTTGCAACTGGACTGCACTTTTCTAAACGCTACCGCTTGATATTTAAGGTGGCTCCCTAGAGTTTGATCTCCGGGGTATTTTGATCGTATAGACGCGTAAACTTTAATGCCGAAATAATATTTTGGTCGCGAAACAAACGTTGAATATCTTGCGTTTCCTTCGGTGAATTTTTTTAATATTTTGTACATCGATTGCCGGTGGTTTACTTGTTCATTTGCCAGATTTTAAAAAAATTAAATCGATACGTTTTTGAGTAATTCGCGAAAAATTACTGTGGAAAACTCCTTCGATTTATTTTTTTTTAAATTGGTGTGTAAGTTTTAAAGAGTAAAAGCTCTCTTTGTGCAAATTATAAAAAAAATTCACTGAAAGAAACGCGAGATATTCAACGTTTGTTTCGCGACCAAAATATTACTTCGGCATTAAAATTTACGCGTCTATACAATCAAAATACCCCCGGAGGTAAAACTCTAGAGCCACCTTAAGTAATACTAAATATGTACTCTTAGCCAATTGAGACGTCAGTACATGAAGGCAATTCAGAGAAACTTGGCGGAGAAGATGACTTAACTGCTTTAAGAACGGCATTCCTGCAGTTTTGCCAAGGAAATACGGTAATGGAGTTTGGAATCCTGTTCGTTATGTTTTCATATTATGAGATAAGATAATGTTACAAATATGTACAATCCCTGACCTTCATGTGGATCCCTAAAGTGTGCGTAAAGATGAAGTTTTTGCATTAGAAGGTGTTTTGCAACATGACCGCCAAATAATTCAAATATGTACAATCAGTCAAAACAGTTGTTGTTTTCGATTCCGAGCTATCGCCCTTTGTTTATTTGCGACAATGCAGTTGTAGAAACTTTGCATGTTTGTACGTTTAAAGGCCCCTTTACACGGGGATTTCGCTGCGACTTTTCGCCTGTTGAACGATGCAGTAGAGTAAATAACTGGCGAATATGCTTGGTCGAACAAATTTTGCTAATGCACTCGCCAGTCAACGTACTCGATTACATACGCTAAAAGGAGAAAAATCGCAGCAAAAATCGCCCGTGTCAACGGACCTTAAGGGATGATTGCTTATCATGGGACGTCAACTCTCGTTCGCAGTCTTACCACTTGAACTCTGTTCAACAACTTTGTTCAATAATTAAATACATAAATACATAAGTTCCTGATCTTGAAATAGGTACTTTAATCCATGAAGTTTTCAATAGGACACACTGCAATGTTTTTGTGAATGACTCAAATGCTATAAATATGTGCAATCCCTGATCTTCATATCTTTACTGTTTGGATCTAGGACCAAGCACTGACGATATGTGAAGAAAGATTTGAGACCACTACTCAAGTTGAGGGTGTCGCCAGTTTAGATTCAGCCGTGGCGAATGTTAGTCAAGAACTTATCGACGATTACCCCGCCTCTGATCCAAGATGGGCTGAAGCCGTTCCTACTGGTGGGTCGATTTATTATGGCATTGGTTTATAATTACATTCGTATTTATAAGCTGGTTTTATTTTTGTAGGCATCCATTTCGCAGCAAATGGTGGTCAAGTGGATAAATAGGGGATATACTTGATATAATTGTTTATTATTCTATAGATTCTGGTTCCTCCTCGGCTTCCCTGATTATCATTCATCAGTTGGAAGATAAGCTGAAGGCGCACGAATATTTCGTTCAGTTTCTGAAAGAAGTTTTGCTGTTTCAAAAGGTGTTTTGGTCACTCACTTCATATCATTTTCCCACATTTGCAAAAACTTAAATCCTCAAAATTTTTTTCAGCTTTCGACCGTTAAACAGTTCGCAAGGATTGTAAACACAAGACATTTATTGTGCAGTCATGCCGAGAAATTGAAATTTGCTGTTGCGCTGAGACGACAGCATAACAAGTTAGTGTGACAAGTTTATTTTTAAAGCGTTGCTCAGCGGATCATCAGTTTCATTGACGACCCTTTAAATATTGTAGGTATCATGAACTTGTAGACGGTGCTATTGAGCTCATAATGAAACACAGAGACCAAGGAATCGCTCCGAAAGGCTTAACTCAGCAAGATTTGTTTTACCGTGAGGTACGTATGTTCAACGTTTACGATGTTTTCCGCTAGTTAAACACCCTTGAAACTATGCAATATGCTATTTCCAGGTGAGCCGTATCTCGGACATAATATCGGGTTTGCTGGAGAACGAAAAACATAAATTATCTCAACAACCAACCGAGCAGGACCACCAGGAGCTTATATTAGCTGTGAACAGTATTTTAGAGGTAACATGTACTAGTTTTTACATTTCTATTGTTTTACACTTCTAGTTACATTTCTAGTTTTTACACTACTAGTTTTGCATTTCTATAGCCTAGTTTTGCTTGCCTGTTTTTGTTGCAAGTTTGTTTATTTTCAGAGTGCATTGCAAGATGCTTGGCAGTATCGTGAAGGAAATGGCGAACGTTACTCTGCGTTTCGTGATGAAGAAATCAAAGTGGAGTTCTTACCTTGGACGGGTAAGACAAACACTGCAGTAATAGCGTAAAAGCCATGGAATATTCCATATGATTTACCTTTGTTTGTTTTTGAATAAATGTGGGTTTTTTTAAAATAGCCTCGAGCGGACCTGAAGGAACAAGAACGCTTCTTTTGCAACAGGTTGGGAAATTTTTTTCTCTCCAGAACAAAGTAATAACGGTGGACGTTGTTCAACCAAGCCTTTCTTGTTTTCTTCGGCTTTAGCTTGAAATCACTCGAGAAAGAGCTCTCCCCTTCGCTGAAGACCAAAAGGTAAGAATCAGCCTGATCAACAACTTTCAATATCACAGTCCTTTTATGTTGCTTGCAATGGATAACATAGGTCTGTTCAATTTAGACAAAAGCAGTTATAGTTCAGCAGCTTGTCAATTTATCGGATATTCTGTTGGATGGCTACGTCACGCAATTAAACTCGTTGAGGTATTGGTAACTGCGTATTAAAATTTCTTGAGTATATTGTTGTAGAAGTATGTCGTTGGTATAGATTACGTAAAGTACTGAAATCAGCAAAGTATAATGACTGCATGACAAAATGGCAGAATTACGTTTTGACCTTGTTTTTATGTGCGTTTTTTGTCATTCAGAAATTTTGATGACCAATCACAATTTGCTGAAACCAATCAAAAATATGAGCAAGATCGTCGCCAAGTTATTTATCCATTGGGTAAGGGAACGACTTCATGTAGTGTTGATAAAAATAATCATGCTGGTCGTTAATTTGCTGTAAATTATTCTAAAATTTTTGGGAAAATGTTTAGTTTCTCGTGGTTATCTCGAAGAGGCTTTGTCTTTGGCTGAGAAATATCGAGATTTTGATATTTTAATCGAAATATGCGAAGAATTACAAGATCAAGAAAAACTACAACATTATATGAACTTATTTAGTGACGAGGTTAGCAACCCTGGACTGAAATAAACTGAAATGCGTTTTGGCGGGAAAATTTGAAGTCAAGTTTTTTAGGTCGCCGTTCGCTAAGTATTTATCAACTATTTTTCATTGTAGAATTTTTCAGACTTCGCTTTCAAATGGTATATGGATAGAGGTATGTTTTAAATTATTTATACTTTAAAATTCTTGTAAACTTACTACTTTACGCAGACGAGCAAGTATTCTTTGAGATATTTTGTTTGTGTCCAACTGGCGGCCGCTTAAAATGACTTTTTTTTCTTGAGAAGTAAGTCTTGTTCGTTACCTAGTCATGTCAGCTTAAAAACCAATGTTTTTGGATATTCGTCTAGGGAAATTTTTTGTGGTATTCACGAACAAGCTAGTGAACTCGTTAAAAACTTCCCAAGAAAAACTTGTTCGTTGTTCGCACGAGCAAGTGAATTCGTCCAGAAACTTTTGTTTCGGAATACGTTTTCGTTCTTTACTTTGTTTTATACGTTTTATGAAATATTTCTTCATGTTTTCAAGGTAAACGAAGCAAATTAATGAGTCAACCTACCACTCAGCACGAGAATCTTTCAAAATTTTTATCTTCTCACGACCATTTGAAGTGGCTTCATGACATCGAAAGACAATCATTTTATCAGGTATTCAGCTGGTTGGGGCTCGTTGATATTTTTGGGGGGGTTTTTGTTGATACCGTTTTGTTGATATGGTTGTTATTTTTTTTAAAGAGTGAAATCGTTTGGCTTACCTTTAAACAATTAAACTTTTATATAATTAGGCTTTTGACACGCTGAAAGATTTAGCCATCAAGGAAAGACAGTATTTGGGACGAAAAAAGGTGATTTAAAAGCAAACATGTAACTACTTTTTTAAGTTGTTGTATATAAGCTAGTAGCTACTATGCATGAATTTGTTTTAGACACTCCTAAGCCTGGCTAAGCTTGCTTTACTGGCTTCGGATGAAAGCGAAAATGACGAGACGATGCAAATACTGGAAGGTAAAATGTTGGATATCACAGCCGGGAAACTTGGCCTAACTATTGTGAGAGCCCCTAGGCAGAAGGCGTTTCAACAAAGTGAACTGTTAAAATTCAAATTAGAATTCAACTTAAGCCTGGTTTCCATATAGTCGTGTTTCCATATAGTTTTCATATAGTTTCCATATGGTTTCCATATAGTTTACTTTCGTATACAAATCACGATATATCTCAACGGCCAAAATATTCAGGCAGTGTATCTCATAGAAAATATACATGTTGTCCACTAATAATTGCTTTGCTAATATTTTGTTTTTAAATACTTTATTTCGGAATTCGGAGGACTATCTTTATACGACGTTTACGACTATATGGAAACCAGGCTTTACTTGCTGGGGCCGGTTGTTCAAAGCTGGGTTAGCTTAACCCCGGGTTAGTGTAATACTTTAACCACATTTTGAAACTCGTTCAAGAAAAAGTTTTGAAAAGTTTTTTGCTCAAAATGTTTCCCTTAATGAATAGTTTAATCCCTCAAAGTTTCAAAAAATAAATAGTGCTTCAAGACCGGGATATAAAATATTGGGTTAAATTTAAACCTAGGTTAACTGCTAATTCTCCTTTGAACAACCGGCCCCTGGAGTTTGACAGCTTTTAAACCATAGATAGAGCGTAATAAAAGTCTTTAAGCCCGCTTACATGCATGGGAAATTTTGCGGCGGTTTTTCTCTTCCTAGTTAGTGTATGTGATTAAGTAGGTTAACTGACGAGCGCATTGGCTGTAAATTGTCAGTGAACTCTAACTCTATAGAGTACACTGTAAATTGTTAGATCAAGTATATCCGTCAGTTGTCCACTCTATATCATACCCTTCGATACGAGAAAAATCGCAGCAAGAATCGGCCGTGTAATTAGGTCTCTATATACTTAAATCATTTTTTAATTTCAGACATCACCAATCAACAAATAATAATCACAAATCAAGAAACTATTCCTATTGAAGTTCTGCAGGTGCGTTAAGGGCCGCTGTAGCTAATTGGTGTAGGCTGTGGCATATACTCTGCCATATTATTGCGTGCTGAAAGTTTGTGTGAAATTGGCGAAGCGTAATAAATAATGTTAATAACTATCTAGACCTTCGTGCGTTTTCGGCGTAAGCTTTGCTCCTAGATGGCTCCAAAGTGCGTCTTAATGCAAAATTATACTGTTTGGTTTTGTATTGTTTCAGAGTGCGTTGGTAGATCCAGTTGAAATGCCTCCTTTGACACCAGAACAGTTAATTGAGGTTAGTGAATTATGATAGACAGTACTATATTGATATATTGGCAAAGAATATTCGTGAGTTTGTCTATAGCCTTGTTTTCACTTGCAACGCAAGCACAAGCGAGAAAACAAAGAAAGTCTTTTCCTGTGAGGATTACAGAACAAAGCGAGAAAAAATTTCTGTTGAATTCTCTTTTGTTCAACCTTGACTTACGCTGGAATTCTTATGCTTCTGTTTGTGTTGATGGAGTCGTTGCTTATATGTCGCACACTTCATTTTGCCTTTGTCTTGCCTTATGCTTATGCTAGCGTTGCCAGTGGAGAGCAGTCTGAAGACAGCAAGTATGGCGTCGAACAGCATAGCACGTGCATCTCACGTTGTGTTGTATGTGTTTATTTCAGCTTTATATAAGTGACATAAATAAAAGCCGCGATGAATCTGATTTTAAGAAAGCTTTAGATGTTCTCAATATTGCTTACACGGTACGTATTTTGTGCGTTTCTTCGAAAATTGGCAACGATTATCAGTGGCCAATGAAGAAGATTATGGTTTGACTTATAATACACAAAGGATTGTACTCTTCATTAATCACCAACAATGAAGTCAAGGTTGACTAATTTTGACATCTGAACACGATGCACCATCGACTTCGAATTGATAATCCGTGTCGTAAGTTTGCGTATAATTGTATTGTACAACAGAATGAGGCACAACGTGATGAATACGAAGCTTTACGTTTGAGAATATGGAGTCAGGCAATTCTTGTAGACGAGTAAGTTGGGCCTAGAAATGGCAAGTATGTCTTTCTTTATATCAATCTTAAATGAGTATAGGTTCATATACGGTGAACAAGTTACATCGCAAAATTATAGGTTCACCAATGGCTTCCGCAAGCTCCAAAGGTGGATTTTGATTTTGTGCGTGTGTTTGAGCCCTATGTTTCTATTGTTTTAGCTGGACGAATGTAGAAACGGACGATCCAGTTGCGTTCGCCAGAAATACCGTGTTTTTTAAAACGGTCGAGATAGCTTTGCGCGAAGGTAAGACAAGCCTGGGGGCAGTTGTTTAAAAGTTGGATAGCGCTATCCATTGGATAGTGCATTTTTCAACGATAATAAAATTGGACAAAAAAAATGCCGAAACTTCCATTTTGGTCAACGATTTGAATATTAGAGATTTTAATCTATCTATACCAGTTGTAATTTTATGTTACAACGATCAATGGAAAATTTTAGAAGACAACAAAAAATCACATCCAGTGGATAGCGCTATCCATATTTCGGACAACTGCCCCAGAAGAATACTAGTAGGTGCATGCATTAGTTCAAGTTGCGTGACAGTTCGCATCATGTGGCAAACTTCATTTCAAATGGCAAAGAATCTTAGCCATCAGCAATCGCCGATGTGGTAGAACATGTAGTAAAACATTGCTGTTCAATTTCGATTTAAAACACTGTAATGGTCATTCGCAATCGACTACCTATAGCCTGCTTTAAACGTTTCAGGCTTCGATTTGGCTTCTTATATGCCTTCCCTGGAGAGCTTCCTAAACTGCGAGGAGCTGAAGACTGCGGGGTTGACTGAAAACGCCTCGTTTCAATTTCTGTTGAGAGCAGGATATGAGCAAGTCTTGAGGTCACACAACAATGATATGGACATGGAGTAAAGGTTAGATTCATTACGTAATAACTCGCGCGGCCTTTACAATGACTCGGACTCCCAAAGCCGTTGCGTGAAGAATGCGTTTCGGTGACATAAAATGCAGCTAAAATTTTACAGTACCAATATTCGCATTTGACTGACATCGTTTACAAACATTTTTACAACTTCGTGTTTCGAAACGGAGAGGTTCAAACAGTTACGTTGCTATATGCGTTCTTGTGTCATCAAATTTCGATGTATGGCAATATCGCCTGCAAGCCACCCGCTTAGGTTTTGTTGGGGTCTGCTGAAGACCTGCTGTTTTGGCGAGATAACAATAAGCCATGATGAATTTGATCGCAAATTATGAATTGTGATCGTTGGACAGTGGAGTAATGGCTTTCGATAAATTGGATCGATTTCAACGCTTGAAAGGTTAGTATGTGACTGGGTCATGTTATTTTCGTTGTTATCTTGAGCATTTCACTGCATTATTTCTTTTCATTTAGCTCGAACAAACAGGAATGGAGTATCGAAGTTCTAACGATCAGAAAAGCACTTTTTTATATTTCTATGGCAACTCTTTCGGTGTAAAGTTTCGCATTTCTGGTGTTATGCCGCTAAAGAGATGTTTTGCTCCACGAGTTGTAAATTGCCTTGGATTGGTCCATATCTTCATTTTTTTATCTTTCGTCATCCTCTTGCTTATGCTATTGTGGAAGTGCGAGTATACAACAGGGGATTTGTACTTTTCTTTCGGTAGAACATATGTCAAACCAGAAGACATTATCGATGAGGTGGATTTAAAAAATTTCTACCATTTTGTGGAAATGAACAACTCTGCAATCGCATGGCTACCCGTAGTGTTGCACATCGTACCAAGCGTCGCGAAACGTGCGGAAGTTGGCCGGACAACTTTTTGGGGCAATGCCACTAATGAACTGGAGATCATTGCGTTGGATATAGAACATATTGGCAATGATATCTACAGAGTTCAATTCATTCCAAGTTTTGGTGGATTATACGAAGTTGCTATAATCTTGACTTATGTCAATGGGGAACAGTTTAAGTTTTATGCTCGTCACGTGAAGTCCAGAATGGTTCACGTGATTGGATCGCCATTTTTTCTTTTCGTTCAAGACCGACCTCCCCCGGAAAACATCGCACGCTATTGTACGCAGTCCGAAAGTGGTACAGCTCAGGGTAGATGGGTGAAATGTGGTTCGTTGAGGGATATTGAGAGGTAGGAAACGCTCGACAACACTTCTTGTTCATGATTGGCATACAATGTATCGTGATAAGTAGTAGTCAACAAAGCTTCATCTACAAGATATCAGAGAACTTCAGATTTGACTGCAAATGCAAACAAACAGCGGTTAGACGAAAGTGAATAGAAAGAAAAGTCTTTTGTGGTATTTGAGTTCAGAGCTCTCGGGGCTAATGCAGTTTAGCGGACACCTTATGCCGCTGACCATCCAAAAAAACAATATTAGATCGCGAAAGCTGAGCCCGCAATCCCACCTTGCCCTAACCCCTGCAGGCTCAGCTTTTGCGATCTAATATTGTTTTTTTGGATGGTCAGCGGCATAAGGTGTCCGCTAAACTGCATTCTAGCGTTGCTCTGTACAATGGGCCCCAGTAAGCAAGCACAGCACCATAAGGCACCGTTTTAAAAGTTTTTATGTCGAGGTCAGGGATTGTGCATACTGGTATTTACAGTACCGGCCGTGAGTAACATGACACGACTCACGAGTTACTCGCGAGTGACTCTAGAGTAGCGCTCAGACATTTACAGCAAGTGTTATCATGTGCAATCACTACATCATATTGGAATCGTGAAAATATTTGTCTAGTAGCCGAAAAAACATTTGTTCTTTAATCAACTCAAGTCTTGTTAAACGATTATCTTTCCTTGACACCCCCGTGGCGCAATGGATCAGCGCGTTGGACCGTTCTCTTAATAGGGAATTTGATCACATTCACTGCCAGAACGCAAACATGCACAAAATCATCCTCTAGAATGCCTTGCAAGTATCTTGCCTCTCGCGAATGACTCGCACACTCCCACTCGCTACTCTTGAGTCACTCGCGAGTAACTCGCGATTCGCGTCATGTTACTCGCGGCCGGTACCATGGCCGGTACTGTATGATACTCACTGACCTTATAGGTCAGTGATGATACTATTGTCTTTTAAAGTCTCGTGTTAATTTTTTGCTCGTCTATGGTTCAAAAGCTTTCAAGAATTGAACTGTAATTTTTATGAATGAAATGCTGGTACTTTTAAATCCTATAAAGTTCAATTTTGTTTGGGACACCGTGCATATAGGATGTGTTAATTAGCCACTTCAAAAACTGTAAATGCACTGGAAGCGAGTTTTAAAAGGTGAAAAGAGCAATAAGAGCAGCTTAAAATTAATAAGTGTACAAAGTTTGACCACTTTTGGATCGATATATTAAAAATGACAAGTTTCTAGAATTTAGCGAGGCAGCACCCTATTCTGCTCCAGGCCTTTTTCCGAGCTATGTTAATGCGACAAGGATTTCGATTTTGCCAAAAATTCGTCGAGATGTTCAAGCTAA
>JAODVM010265360.1:0-12455 GCA_025400095.1 Phenganax marumi | reverse complement strand
GCTGAAACCACATCACTTTAGGTCGCGGGTTGGCCACATGTATTATACATTTTACAGAACCTACTTCGTTCTCTTCATAAGGAAAAAATTGACTGTTTTTCTGGCTAATCTTTGGAGGGGCTGAAACAAGAAATGCAGAAGTTTAATTTAGAGAAGAGAAGAAATCTTCACAAGAATTTCATCAGAAAACTAACAGTACATATTGATCCGGTCAGTAAATTGACCAAGGACTGGCTTCTAATTGCTGCTAATCTTCTTCTCACTAGGGAAAACGGCCAAGCCATAAGTCAACTCATCAAAAACACTAAGCAAAATTTAGCAAATTTAACCTGATAAAACGCAGATGTGTAAAAACAAGAGGCCATAATACACCTGAGAGGAGAACTTTTTAATGATACATTTTAAGGCAAAAATAGAAATAGTATGTAAGACAGAGTAATTTGAAAGGTATATGTCTCAACATCATGCATGTATACGTATTAATACCTCTTGACTATCTTAGGAACGGACCCTTACAGATAACAGGCAGTTACTTTTTCTAACTGCATGATAGAACTATATTTTTCTAAAATATTTAGAAAATAATAAGATACGTCAGAAGTATTGTTGCCAATACAAATAATGACGTCATGAATCATTGGAAAGCGCCAGTTCGTTGTCGACTAGTACGATGGTACTTCTTGTTAATGTTGTCACATATTATTCTTAGTATTTTCCAAGCAAAAGTATACCTTATACCTGAAATGTTGACACGAAACTCCACAGAATCACTTCCAACAACATTGCTTGCTACACATTTGTACAAGCCGTCATTGCGCGAAAACAGGGCGTTCTCGATTAGGAATATTTGATGTCCTGTTATGCTGTAATTATCTTTCGAGCACGCCGGCACATCACCCTTAGAATCGCCAGTATTTTCAATATCTGCCCCAGAACAAAATATCACTGGAATGCTATCGCGATAGCAACTTATATTTGGTGACGGTACACCATCCAACTCAAAAGCGACCGTTACATCTTTGTTTTTTCTACCATAGAAAATATCTTTCACATCCTTAAATGCCGGCGCAGTTTTCTCTGCAAAGAATAAAGATCAACATACATATGTATAGTGGAAGATGGTTTAGGCACACTTGAAAAAAATGCACAAATGGAACAAATTAGACTTATCTGTAATGTATAGCCACTGAACATGATCATATTATTAAATTGAGTGTACTTACCTCTAACTTCCAAAACACGTGGCCTTGTAGCTCGTGAATTGCTGTTTTCTGTGACCAGGCATCTGTAAGTACCAGTATCTTGTTTGCTCACTTTCTCAAATGAGTACACTTCGATACTCATTGTCGTATTGTTGATAACAGTTATCAGATTTCGGTCGACTTTACTGGTCACCTGTGTACCATTTATAGCCTGTCGTTTTTCCCATACGAATTTAGTTGATGTCTTACCATACTCACAACGAAATTCAAAGCTTTCACCTTCATCCACGGTACTCGTTGAAACAGTCGGTAGCATTTCGAAAGCAATTTTAGGCGCTAGAAAAAAACACACAACTTGTTGCAAAGCAAAAAGATGTAGTAGTTTGTTCATGCACAATGAAGCCATGCTACAAATTCCCCTTTGGGCATCACCCTGAAATTAGTTGCACATGCTGAGAATTAAC
This sequence comes from Phenganax marumi, assembly GCA_025400095.1. Lineage (NCBI taxonomy): Eukaryota > Metazoa > Cnidaria > Anthozoa > Malacalcyonacea > Clavulariidae > Phenganax > Phenganax marumi. The sequence goes on along the minus strand of JAODVM010265360.1, from coordinate 10,789 downwards.
CTACTGCATAGATTATTTGACTTGTTTAATATCGTCAGGTCAGTCTAGAATACTACAGTAGTTAGAAAGTTAAAATACTTTCTTTTACAAATCATTGAACTGTTAATAAAATTATCTGGCACAAACAGTCAAGAGTAACATAACAGAGCAGTGCACAATAGCTTTATGCAGCTAAGCTTTATTGCTTTACGGCGACTCCCTAAACTTTGAATGAATTTGATACTCTAAGATTTCATTCTGATATTTCATATGGACTTTCATAAAGTAATGAGTGTTAGAGCACTTTTTTCTGACCCTTGCCCTTTAATGAAGTAAGATACTGTAAGCTAGTTCTATCACACAGTAGCTCATTGTACAGTACCATGTGCAATACTAAGTATCCCCAATTCATGATCTCCTCCAATTTTGGTACCATTTGGATAAGCTACAGAGCATGAATACATTCCACTATCAGGAAACTTCAGATCCGATTTAATTAGCACATTTTGAATAATTTGACTTGTTGAACTTGGTTTTATCACAAGACGAACACCAATGGTTTTGTAGAATGTGTAAGTGTAGTTCTTTGTTAAATCACCAGGACATACAAAAGTATGGGAAGAGCCAACACCTTTTCTAAAAAATCCTACAAATTTTGAAAATAAAAAATATCATAATAAAATATACTGGATCATTTCATTATCCAACATAGACCCTCCATTGACTCTGATACAGGTGTGACCAAATGAAATATTTTACCCTGGTTTACCCTACTGTACATTGTAACATTGTCAGTGAGGTTAAGAATTAAAACCTGTCACTTTAATGTTCCATATAAGTGACTTGTTTCATGAAAAGATTGCAAAATCATGTACCAGTATTAATCAGCAACAATGAACGGAACAGTAAGAACCCAAATCCAACAAATTAGTAAATAAGTTATTTCGCTATATGTCAGTTTACCAACATCTCGTCCTTTCCACAGTCTTTGATAGCTAATTTTCCCCCAGCTTGATTTGATTGTGATTTTTTAGTAGCAGCAGCAGTGAATGGATTAGATGGTGAACCTTGATGTGCCTTCACTCATTTTCCTTGATGGCAAGTCTGTTTGTGGCATCTGCAGTAATCGTCATCAAAAACCGAATGGCATTCAAGGCACTTGAATTTTATTCTTTTTCTTTTCAATTCTGAGTTGCTCATGTTAATTCTGACGTGAGCAAAACTCTCTTTTTTGCAATTCTGGGCTGCCCATGTTAATTGAGACGAGAGCAGTAAAAACTGCTGAGCATGCTTTTATCTGAAAATGCTGGTTTCAAATTTCACAAATAAAATTAAACGCACTCAGCAGAGGTACCAAATTGCAAGCAAGGTTACATCATCTTGTTGTTTTCGGCTTCTGTTTTTACTCAACTTGTCAAAGTAAGACGTTGACCGATGGTTTACCATTTCAAACTTAAATTTAATATGGATTCAAGTATAACTATTCACTAAGCATTGATTATTTTATATCATTCTTTAAAACTTCATCTTTTCATATTCTTTGTACTTATGCCAATAGTTGCAGACAGAATTTGCTGATTTTTGCTAACTAGGAAGAGACCTCTCAACTCTCACGCATTCAGCGTGAGACTCACGCTTTTGGTTTCACTCTCACGCTCTCACGCGGCTGTTTGTAAAACTCACGCATTGCAGAAAACTACTGTTACTACCATTTGAAAGCAACCGTTACTGTTACGTTTCAGTTTGTTTACGTTTGAAAGTTGCATGTTTGCCGTTTGAAACGTGCATGTTTGCATGAGGGAAATAGTAAACAAAATGAAACATGAAAAAACGTTTGCAGTTCACGGTGAACACTCAAATTGTAGATCATAAACTATTAAACTATTCTAGAAGTATCTTATGTATGGTAAATTTAGGTGAATACCTATCCTATTTGTGTTAAAATTGAAGTTGACAGAAGACTGTATTAAATGCTGTAGATTTTTTCAAGGTCTGTCAAAATGCAAGAAAGTACTATTTCAGGAGTAAGATATTCAATAATTTTCCGGGGGGGCAGGCTCCCAGACCGCTCCTAAATGGGTGTGGTCTCAAATCTCACTCCGACACGAATTTCAAAGTTGAGAGGTCTGTAGGAATGATCTGGGTGGGTAACACCCCTCACACCCCCCTCCCACTAGCAACAGCACTGTGTATACTTCTTCAAAGGGAACATTGTAATTTTGTAGAACTATATTGAATTTTCAAACTTTTTGGTAATGTAACTACTCGCTCAAGCCAGTTTTCCACTAAGTGAACTTGGTCATGCACTTGGAAAAAAAATAAATTTAAGAAATTGACTATCTGTTCAAAATTGACTTCAATCACGTTGCTCAATTTATTATTTGCTTTGCATTCGCATCAGGGGTGGATCGATGCTTACCTAACAAGGGGGGTGCAGATGTCCCCAGAAAATCTGCCCCTGGTTTGCATCAAAGTTGATTGAATTTCAAAAAAATTTTTTTTGCAATATATAAACAAAATATTCATATACATTGATATTTTGATATATTCCAACACAGTCCAGCTCTGATACCTTGCTGCTCTGATGCATTGTGCAAGTGTTGCATTTTATCCCAGCTACATTGCATGTCAGGTGTTTTGTGGCCACTGTTTTGCTTTTAGTGTGGTGTAGCTAGCGTCCGCTTATGCACATATTGGATTTAATAGTTAGAAATAAGCTCAGGCAAAGGTGAAGTTGAAGTAGAAAACATTGGCAAACTGACAATGGCGAAACAAACAGCATGGTTTAATAAACAATACAAAGGCACCCGTCACCAATTACATTGTGGCTAACACAAGAAAACAAGGATCAGGAAAAATTCTTGTTTCTTAGATGAGTAAACACCACATTGGATTTGTGAAGCCCAGTGTCGCTTTTTGCCCTATTGATATAAAAACTTTAATATGCACGGTAAGAGTACAACTTACAGTATCTCTATCTTTACGAGTGGTTCATTGAGCATTAGATGATAAACTTACGTGGAAATTGGCACGAAACTTGACTAAACATCACAACAGCCAGAACAAATAATATTTCGTAACGATTCGTTCTTGAGCAAATGAGCACCATGTTTAATTGCTCAGCTACACTGGTCACAAATAAAAATGAAACTACAGCGCCCACAGACCTGAACAAGGGCCGGCCTGAAATTAAAATATTCAAACTAAGTGAATCCTTGAAAATATAATATTCCCAAAACCACTTTGTTTTGAATACTTATTTCTACAATATATCTTGAAAAAACTCGCTTTGACAATAGATACAATATCCTCGTAAACATGCAGTTTCATTCCGACAAAATCGACATAACGTTTGCATGTTGAGTGACGAACATACAGCGATGAACATCATGCATGGGAAGTGGGCATGGCACGACCGTTCTTCCTGTCTTCTTTGTCAACTGCTTTGTCACACATTTTTGCCACAGAACTGAACTATATATAGTAACTGGACGGAATCCAAATAGACTTAGTTATGCGCATGGGACAGGGTAACTGAAGTTATGAATTGCAATACTGTAAGTGAAAGCTAGAGTGCATTAATATCTGTATTCTTGAGAATTTATAATGTTACAGTGTAGTGCAATTTTTCGTATACTACGGCTGCTTTGACAGAGGGTGTTGCATGTCATTATCATGCATTTTATTGACGTGTAACTCTTCGACGCTGTTGGGCAATTTGCCAAGACAATTTATGAGAATATGAGGCTTTTGTAAAGCTCATCCATTAAGTGAGCATCAGTGAACTACAGTGGAACACCTTTAATAAGACCACCGTTCAGCCAAAGTATTTTGGTCGTATTATCAAATTACAGCACGAATGTTTCCAATGACGTTAGACCAAACAAGGTCATCGTTCAGTTAAATCCATTAAATCTGCAGTATGCACAAAAACCGAAGGCTTTTAAAATATGAGAACGCAACTTATCAACTGAACATAACTCGATTAAGATGGCCAAAAACCTGAAGCTGAAATAGATATCGTAACTTCAAATAAAATAAATATATTCTCTGATTAAATGCCTGTATGTTTGTAAAAAGCTGTCAGCTTTGGTTGCTTTCGTCTACATTGAAGGAAAAAATTTGTTTGCGCTTGAAAAATAACTTTAGCTAGTTCTTAGCATTTTAATTTCATACATCAACGGAGCATGACTAAGTAGATCAAGTGGTCGTATTAAAGAGGTTAGGGGACATCACAAGGTGGTCGTTGGTCGTGGTGATTAACGGGGTCTTTCGATATGAAAAGTACTCGGGTATTGTGTTCGGGCAAATAAAAAGAGGTCGTAACAACGGGGTGGTCGTATTAACGAGGTGGTCGTATGGTGGGGTTTCACTGTATATGCATGAAAGGCAGACTTCAGTTCAGTCAATTGTGTAATCAAAAAGTGAAGCCAAACATGGCGGAGGAGGTTCTGCAGTTGAGGTAATTCTATTTGTCCTCTATATAGCCCAAGTTTTTGACGAATACCGACTAAGAGAAAAGACTCTGGAAAAGAAAATGTTCTCTTCATATGAATTCTTTTGATACTACATTTGATGTAATGTTTATAATTGCATTATTCAGGATTTTTGCCGTTTTTCACTTGCAAGAACAGTTTGCATCAGATGTAAAACAGGGGCCATGCGATTAGCTATTAAATGTAGCTGTACAGTTGGTAGATTAAATTAGCTTTTATTGTGAGAATACAAAAATATATACAACACCAAGGGAGAGCTAAACTGTGTAAAAACTTGTGGTCGCGGTGGGTCAGTGGTAATTGCCACGAGAAAAGGGGACCAAATGGCGTCAGCAAATGAGAATGGAAAACTGAAATGTTTTTGAACCCCGCTTCTGCTTTTGGCCAGAGCGGTGCCTCCAGATACAGCTCAGTGGTTTTTGGACGCCAATTTTTGTCAGAAGAAAAGCCAGAGTAGTTCCTCCAGTTGTATAATATAGCTCAGTGAGCAAGTCGAATCGAAACTCGATATTTTAAAATCCATCCCTATGGAAACGTAAGCTTCGCGCCATGCCCCGCAATCATCTGTCAGACAAAAAATGGCGGCCAATTACGGATTATAGTGATCATAACCAAACGAACAAATTACTAGTATTTGATGGTTTTGATTGTGACTTCTGCTTAAAAATATGAAGGTATGAAGTTATATTAAAAATTTTCTAGCTATGTTTTGAGTGATACAGCTAGGTTGGAGCTATGCTAGTTTGAAAAACGAGAGAAAAGGACATTAATAATTTATTTGCTGGTAACTATGTTACATAAATATCCCATATTTTGAGTCTGTTAAATTTGATTGGTGGCAGCGAAGGATGTATTGTTTGTAACTACTTTGCCATTGTTGCTGTACTCTTGCAAATTCCAAGCGTGAAAAAGAAAAGTTTATTTTGTGTTAATTCTTAACAACCAAAGCATCAGTTTGTAACTGTCTTATAAATTAATCACAGAAGACAAACGGAACATGCACAAAGTCAAAATGGAGGTACTGTTTATCGTTAATGTTCTGCAGGGTCTCGCTAAAAGTCTTCAAACAAAGTTTACAGTAAATTTCTGGTTCTCTCCTTATTTTGTTTGCAAAAATAGATATATATATATATCTTATTTAGATGTATTTGCCTTGCTATGTGCACCAGTGTATTCCAATTTAATACATATTCAAATGAAGGAGATGGTCTGGCAGCTTGGCAATAGTAATTGTTTGATGTTTTTGTTCAGTTTATGCACTTTCACGATCACCATTACCTCGTGATCAATGGTACGTCATTGTGCTCTTTGCATAATGAAGCACCGTCCAATAAAAACTCTTCAGTTTAGGGGGAGCATCCATACTCAAGTTGCCACGAGAAACGTCAATTTGATGTTTGTGGGTGGGTGGGTTATTTTCTTTGATGTTGTGTCCATGGCAGTTTGACACTTTGGAATATTATAAAAGTACAATATAAATTCTTTTCCTGTAAATCCTGTACAATATTTTTCCTAGTATAATAAAATACACAAAACAAACAAACAATTTCACTTCGCCAGAATATAATTTTTGCCAATATTCGCCGGCAATTCCTCGGTCATTATAAAGAAAGTTAATACAACTATTTTTGAGTATTCACACTTGTTTATTTTCTTGCCACGGATTGACGTTCCTAGGGTGGGTGAGTGGGTATGAAAAGGAACGTCAAATTGACATTTCTCGTGGCAAGTTGAGTATGGATGCTCCCCCTTAATGACGTGTAGAAATTCATGAGCCCTATATTCCAATTGCTAGGCTTCCAGACCATCTCTTTTTGTTGACTATGTTTGATAGTTTTTCATGTACTTTGAATATCGTTCTCTAATTAGATCTAAAATTTTGAAATATGAATATGCAGCAATGTGTGTGAGTTTTTGGTTTGGTTCGATATTGATTATTGCTCATTTTATCCCATTCACATTTGTCACTCTAAAGACATTGTTGATACTGTATACAATTGTGAGAGTTTGTAAATGATCTGTCATAATGTTTGTGTGATTTAGTAATTAAAAGAGAGAAAATTTTTTTCAGAGAGTTTTCAGTGTGCCAGAACGAGTGCATGGTGGGGGATTTATAAAATATGAATGGCAAAATAAGCAAGGCAACTATCTTGCCACAGCTGGGTGAGCAATATCTGTTTTTTCTGTTGAAGCAGAGAAACTTTATTTTAGTTTTCTTGTCACTAGTGTTGCAGATAAAAAATCAGCATTTAATTACAATCAAGAGACATCTTGTCTCACGTAAATTGGAAGCATACTCTTTAGTTCCTCTTTAGATCAAAAATGTATTTGAATTTAATGTTTTATGCTTGTGCGCAGGTGTACAAAAATCTCTAGCTTAACATGCAAAGGCAAAGTGCCTTTTCCTAACCTCAAATAGTTCCAATACCATTCATACATTCAGTTTATTGCTACTATGAATTTGTAGTCGTATTTGTTTATTTTTTATTCTTGTAGTGCCAATCGATCTGTCATTCTATTTGATCGCCATGGTGAATTAGTTGATGAAATAAACTTGCCTGGGTAACTAATGTTAGTTATGACTATAAGTAGGATATAATTTTTGTCGAGGCTGTTTGTTTTTTGCCTTTTAGCAAATATGTTTTGGTGCTTGTTTATGCCCATCTGATTACTTGCATACCTTTTCTCACAATACTCAAAAGCTATATTTTTCGTTAAGATTGTTTTTCGTTTTCAGCAATATCTTAGTGGAATTTTGCAATTTTTTAAGGTTTTCCTCTGGACTTTTCTACCACTTCTCTGTTTCTTCACTTTTTAAATTCTAATACGTGTCCATACTTTACATGATTTCATGCTGTTCTCTGTTCCCCACTGATAATGTGCAATGTGAATTAGCCACTTCAAAAACTGCAAATGCACTGGAAGCGAGTTTCAAAAAGTGTAAAAGTAAGAAATAAACCTTTCTAGTCAAAAGAGCAGCTTAAAATTAATAAGTGTACAAAGCTTGACCACGTTTGGATCGATATATTATAAATGACAAGCTTCTAGAATTTGTGACATTAGTATAATTTAGAATTATTTTGGGGGACGCGCGTCCCCCAAACACTACTAATTTATACTATTTCCGCAAATTCTGTAAGCTTACTATTCACAATATATCTGTCCAAATGTGGTCAAACTTTGCTTTCCTACTAATTTTGAGCTTCTCTTTCGACTAGAAAGGTTTATTTCTTACTCTTTTCACTTTTTAAAACTCGTTTCCAGTGCATTTGCAGTTTTTGAAGTGGCTAATAGTTATCTTGACGGCAGATAACGGTGCTAGATTTCGGTTGATGACTGTAGATTACGGTAGATGACTGAAGATTACGGTAGATGACTGTTAGATTACGGTAGATGACTGTAGATTACGATTGATGACTGTAGATTACGGTAGATGACTGTAGACTACGGCAGATGACTGTTAGATTACGGTAGATGACTGTAGATTCCGGTGGATGACTAAGGATTACGGTAGATGATTGTAGATTACGGTAGATGACTGTAGATTACGGTGGATGACTGTAGATTACGGTAGATGACTGTAGATTACGGTGGATGACTGTAGATTACGGTAGATGACTGTAGATTACGGTAGATTACTGTAGATTACGATTGATGACTGTAGATTACGGTAGATGGCTGTAGATTACGGTAGATGACTGTAGACTACGGTGGATTACTATGGATTACGGTAGATGACTATGAATTACGATGAATGACTGCAGATGACTGTAGATTATGGTGGATGACTATGAATTACATTTTACCTATTGACAACACATTGACAATGGGTTGTCTCAGTATTTCGCGTATGTAGAACATGGAATTATTACCAATGTATGCATCTTACACCGAATTACGTTGTCTTGTGACTTGCTCGTCATTATTTAAACGCCCTTTGTTTTCTAGTCTCTTGGAAATTTGCTGCTCAGTTTATCTGCAAAAATACTTGTCGTTTGCGTAAAGAAACACATTGTATAAAAAGCACTGGATAAGGAGTGCGTTTTGCAACAAAATAAACGTTGCACAGCTTCAAGTAAACGCGAAAAACTGAAGAAAGTTGGTTTGTTTACATTTTCACATTCATCATGGCAACTGCACGTGCTTCAAAGCAATTTTATCGAAAACCATTGCCGTCGTCTTGCATCGATTTCGCTTCGGCCGAAGGCAAAGTTCTATTCAAAGAAGCAATGAAAGACGGGACTATGGAATGTTTTTTCAACTTAGCTGCTCAATTTCGTACTCAAGAAGAGCCGGCCTATTGTGGTCTGTCTACACTGGTGATGGTTCTCAATGCATTGTCAGTTGACCCAGGGCGTGTCTGGAAAGGTCCATGGCGATGGTATCATGAAAGTATGCTTGAATGTTGTGTACCGTTGGACGTTATACAGTCTAAAGGTATAACGTTGTATCACTTCTCATGTTTGGCTGCGTGTAACAGTCTTGATGTCGATATGGTGCAGGCGTTGCCCACAGAATCTGTATCACAGTTTCGAGACATCATCAAGGAAGTATCACAGGGTGATGGTAGGGTTCTAGTGAGCTCATATTCTCGAAGAGTTCTAGGACAAACTGGTGACGGTCATTTTTCGCCAATTGGTGGTTATCACCAAGGCCGAGATTTGGTCTTGATTTTTGACGTTGCCAGATTCAAGTATCCACCTCATTGGGTGTCTGTTGATCTGTTGTGGGAAGCAATGCAAGGATTGGATAAAGAGACAGGTCAGTTGCAACAGACTTAAAAGTCTTGTAGTTTATTGTCCATCTCACACCAAGCTCTTCCACTTGCCATTGGGAGACTAGCTTTGTCTTGTGTTCCACTGAGACATGCATTGTTTATCTTTTTTTTCAGTATGGAAGAGTTGTAGTTTGAAGATGACATTATTATCGTTATTTTTTAGGCCTGCCTCGTGGCTATTTGACACTAAGTCGAACTCTTCACACAGGAAACCCGACCATCTTGTTTATGATTTCTGACCATTTCAACCTTGCTGGAATGACTGGAATACTGGAGTGCTGGAATACATGGCTGACTTCACCAGCCAATGATAAGTTGGAGAAGCAAGTGTTTCTTGAGATTCTGGTCTCAAACTTTTTCACTCTGTGGTGTTCAGAACGTTTACCAGGTAGTTAAGGATCTGAGTCTTGCCTTGATAAGATGGTCTGGTGACAGATGAAGAAAAATATATGCGCCTACAATTTATTTGTTCCTTATTTCTCAAACAGGTCTCGACAAAATTTTCACCATAAAGATTGACGTTGAATGCTGTAGTGATCTTTCCAATTTACACAAGTGTGCTATTTGCGATCTTCTAAACTCTTTGAAGCAACAACCTCTTTATCAAATGATTATCAAGTGCCTAACCTCTGGAGCATACAATGTCTCGAAAACTTTGGATGGCTTGGTCAACCTTCCTATTTTGAATAAAAAACTGCAATGCCTTGCAAAAGATTGCTGCATAAGTGATACTCCTAAGGTAACGTTGAGCCATTTTGGAACAATCTTTCTCCTTGCCTGGCCTTATGCAACATCTGCTCATGAGAGGAGCCCTTGTTCTGCTGATTTTTGTATTGAATACGTCAAGGAATACATGACAGGTGCAAATGAAATTCTTGAGAACGAAGTTGAACTTTTGAGAGCTCAGTTGTCAACAATAGTATCTTATCATAAAAGTACGAACAGTCCTGGTAAGGTGGTAGACTGGTAGTGAGTACAATGAAAATGGATTGTTGTAAAGGTAAGCAAGATCTATCACAGGCCATGGCCTCATGCTGGGTACGTAGGTGTCAAATTAAGTGTGAGTAAATTATGGGAAAATAACATTGCAGGAAGTACTGATGTGCACTATTATGCAATTAAGGTTTGTTATTAATAGAAATGATACCAATTTCATACTCATGGTTGATTTTTGATGATAGTTAAAAGACTATGATAGATTAAAAGTTTGGACGAAGCTCAAAGAAACAAGACGTTTCTTTGCACTTGATCATTGTAACAATTTTACCTTTCACTTTTGTACCTTTCACATCTCGACATGTCTCCTTGGCCCAAGTTATCCTATGGTAATGCCATGGTACCGCATTGGTATTCCAAGGTGCTGCTGCCATGTTGGCCTAAGGTGATTAAATGCTGAACCGTACTACTGGTTATTTCAACATCAGAGGTGTGCTATTCAGTGGCGTGCTAGCAGGGGGGCCGGGGGGGCCATGGCCCCCCCAGCTGTCAATTTTTGGGGGGCGCAGAAATGAATATGGGGCGCCGAATTTTGAATTTG
>JAODVM010265359.1:0-29250 GCA_025400095.1 Phenganax marumi | reverse complement strand
AGATTCCCGCAACGTACTGTGTGGTGTTACATATTATCCGATTATCCGATAACTCTAAGGCAAAATCGATTGCAAAACAATAATCGATTTATCGATTTATCGGGAGCAGCTCTAGATTTTCATTCAGAGAAATACTACTCATCTGCATTTCATGGACAACTACCTGTTTCCCTCTGTAAATAATGAACACAATTAACATTAGCTTCTTGCATAGCTAGATCAATTGGTGTCTTGCCATTAGCATTAGGAATATCCAAATCAGCACCTTTCTCAACCAGCAACTTGATGCAAGTGAGATGACCATTGAATGCCGCATGATGTACTGGTGTCTTGGAAAATAAAATACAAAATGTTATCAGCAAAACAGTGGTTGAGCTACTTCAAAATAGGCATCAAAACCAAGACATCTATTGGTAAAGTGGATTAGCTAACTGTACGTCTAAATACTTACTGAACAAAGATCGGAAGGAGATGACACTAAATTAGGATCTCCTGGCGATAAAAATAACATTCAACAAGATTTAGTTTCTATATGGAAAATTACAATGTCAATTAGGTATAGTCTGTACCTCCATTATCCAATAAAATTTTCAAACATTTTTCACTGCCATGTTGAGCAGCAGTGTGTACAGCTGATCTGCCTTGCTTGTCCTTACTGTTAGCATCACCATAGCCTCTTTCACACAGGAACGAGATGAGAAGGTCGTCTTTATCATAGATAGACACTTGATGGATGAGCTCACCTTCATGTACAAAAACTGTAGGTTTCATTGTTGGCTCCTAAACAAAAGTAGGCTGAATATCAACAAACCAGTGTTTTTATAGAAAGATTTAACCCATCGACCAACAAGACCCCCCCTCCTCACATCTAGCATATCCACATACTTAGGTACATGATGGGTTCAAGTCAGTTCAAATGAACAAGCACAAGATTGAGAAAAGTTCAGGGGGGTAAATACCCTGATTAAGAGGGCAGTAACCTCAACAATTGGATGCCAAACTTAACAACTTTTTTGCCTAACCACAAGACACACTAATCATATGAGAACAATTATCAACAATGAAGATGTAAATAAAATGTGATTGGTTAATAACTGAAGAGACTGATCTATGCAAGATTATTTATCTTAAGCACAGTATCGCTTGCCTTCTATGTCAAACAATGTCTGGACATTTTCAGACATGCTTTCACTTTAGTTTGCAAAGGAAACTAAACCGCCCCCTTCTTTTTCCCGGAACTTTCGTCGACAAATTGAATTACAGTTCACGTCATAGCCTTACCACGAAAACACACTTGACATATGGTTTATTAGACCCCTATATACATCATATATTGCATGTTAGTAAATCACATTGCAACAAGATTAAAGAAAGTAGATTGTTGATAACATCAAGTTGAACACTATTTCCTCGAATGTTTTGAATGTATCACTCCTAGGATTTTGTTTGCAATCGTTTGTCGATCTCTCATTAGTATAATACGCTCAGATAAGCGACCACAACTCGCATGAAATGACAACAAAAATGTAAATTTGTACACACATGTTGCAGAACGATTCGAAGAACACTTCAGACTTACATTTTTTTGCTACAATTAGCCCAAAAAGACTATATTTATTACCTCAAAGTAACAAGTTTGTACAAGAATTCCGCATTTATTTCGAAAAACAACAGTTCATAGGCTCAAGTCTTCTTTATTTACACACCAATGTATTCGTATGTCAATTGATTTCACGGTCTATGAAGTACTATGAAAACATCTGCGCAAAAACAAAAAGCTTTTTCTGATTTTTAATCAATTCTCCTTTACAAATAAAAGGCAATAGGAATTACTATATCCGTACTTTAGTGCTGGAAAATCAGTACCAATGATCAATAAGTGAAACTATCGCTACCAACACATCAATGTTGCACTACAACATAGCCTTGCTTCACCGTGAAAATACTTTGATAAATTTAATAAACAAACAGTCAAACCATACCTTACTGCAACTTGACTAGTATTAGTTCACACACAGGATTATTGATGAAGACGCACGCTCCCAGGCATTGTAGATTAAAAACATCCCCAAAGGATCTCGCTTCTACACCTAAAATCAACCCAATCGGCCAGATTTTTCGATAGCTGGTAGCTTCAACAGTTGATTTTCCTTCAAAGCTCACAGTGATGGAAACTTTATAAATTAAGCTCGGAAAACCGAGGACAAATTCAGGAAGAAGCTCCACATTTTTGCGCGTGATATTTTGGCCTTCCAGCAGAACAGGAAATCCAGCAATAACAATGAAACCCCCCCTGGACCGAAATAGTCACATGCAAAAAGTAGGTACGCAAACGCGAACGATGATGCTGTGGAATGGATGGACACATTTTACCTTTGATTTTTCATCATTTCTATGCAGCTTTTACATCTAAACAACCAGCTGTTGCAACTTCCATCTATAATAAACGAAAATATATAACATTCCGGCTGCTTGATTAAGAATTCATCGTGGAAAACTTTAGTGCCAACAAAACAGGAACTGATTCACAGTACACAGCAATACAAAAGGATACAATGTCCCAATATACACAAAAGGTAACTGAACGAGGATACAGCAATATACAACAACAATATACACTCCGAAAAAAAGGCATGCGAGAAAGTAAAAAGATATCATAATTCTGAGGACGATTCTGTGATACAAATTAAAATGTCTCGTAACTTGAAAGAAAGGTGCCTTTCTCATATAAATTAGCGCAAACATAGCTATACATTAAAGTCTTGAGATACAGCAGAAGTTATTCATTTACAACAGCTAAACGACTGGGATTTTCCCAAGTAAGATTTCTGCTGACGCTACTACGTCTTTCCACGCTGGTCCCAGGTATAGCAATTAGTTGAGCTTGCTCCATCCTCTTACGCATTTCTTGGATATTTTTATCTTTTGTCGCCATTTTCTTGCTTAGTTCTTGAATAGTTTTGTGTCTACAGATAGAGAAGAACAGAGCTTAATTGAATATCTTCTTATGCAACAAAAAGATAAAACAAAGATTTGCACAAGTTAACAAAGGATATCTTCAGTGACCACGACATTTATTACACACAAGTTTTCAAACCAGATAGTCAGTAGCTATCACCAAATTAATCGAATAGCTCCACCATCCTTAGTATAACGAATCTCACCTCTGCCTGCTAAGATATCCCAATTGCTCAACCTCTTTCCTCAACTGCAGAATGAGTTTCTGGGAGCGTTCAAGCTGTTCTCTGGCGTCATCGCGTTCATGACGTAATCTCTCAGTCTCATTGCTAACTTTCTCCTTACATCTCAATCTCTCTACAGTAGTCATGTGATCAACATGTCGCTGCTGGTTGGACAATTTGTTCTTCAACTCGACTACACGCATGCGTGATTGAGCATCCGCACAAGATGCATTCTCACGATCTAACGCCGTTTTTCGCATTTGCTCTCTTAGTTTCGAGATTTCTCGGTCTTTTTCGCGAAGCATTTTTGATAGTTGAATGTTGACATCTTTGGATCTTGCGACAACGTTCGATGGTGCACTGTCCTCTTGTGATTTTTCTACTGTTTTCTCATACACCGAAAACTGGTCCATATCACCGTGGATAACTGATTGAATGGCAAACCCCTTCTGTAATTTACCTAATTTCTCTTCATTATTCTTGTCCAAATCACCAGCCATTTCCTCAAACGACTTTGTTGTTTTGTCTTCAACTAGTCTGTTACTATGGACTCCTTTATGTGATAAAACGTTTGACAAGCTTCTTTTGTGATCAGACAATGACACTTTTCCACGTTTTCTTTTGCCATTAGCAACTTCAAATGATATACTTTTACATGGTTTTTGATAATTTGAAGTCTGAATCGATGGTAGACTACTCATGATTGCTGTGTTGTGAACAACAAAATGATTGCGAAATTCCTACCAGTAATTTAATACTCACATTTCAATAGCTCAGTTACGATTGATATTTGAGCTCTTGATATTGTCACTGCATTTGGTAGTCTCACCGTAAAGTAGAAGTCATTTGTACAAGACGCAAACTTAGTCATTTTTGAAATCTGTTCTTTGGATACGTCATGCTCCCAGTTAAACTACTCACCATCAATCTCTTCTTTTTTTTCAGCGTTACAAATTAGGAGCATTTAAGATAAGCACTTTTAACAGTTAGTAAAATGTGATGGCATGACCAATGAATTTTTGAAATTAAATGCCTTCCCAAATGGAGCAATGATTTCTGGAAAATAGTACGTTTTTTCATTGTTCGTTAATTATAAACCATGTCTGTTCACCTGAGGTCTCTAGTCGCATAATATTGTCACAAATAGAGCTTGCACCTGAGGATAACATGCAGCAATAATTGGTAACCATTCCCAGGAAACATCATTGTCAAATTAGTATAAAGTTCGGAAAAGACGTCGAAGAATCTTAAGAGAACATCAAATGCTGAAATTAAACGTTTCTTCCCAATAATCACTGCGTTTCTATATTCAAAGTAGGGCACCATTTTTGCTTAGCACAGTAAGAAACAAAAATACTTCAAGGGGAAGGAATTACGAAGGACGCGCATAAAGAAATTCATATCCGGGATCTCTAGTACTTATATTATCATCTACATCTTAAAATATTTATAAGTATGAATAAATATAACGTATAGGTCGATAAGCAGTTGAGTTCAATGAAGTTTGGCAGATAAGTTTTCAAATCTCGCCAAATATGGAATATGTTCCACGCTAATACCGCTTGCTGTCAAACGGCCATATTTAATTATTAAAACCTCTCTTTGTTGCGCTGTAAATATTGAGGAAAACTGAAGAAGTATTGGCTGTTTATTAGACTAAACCAAATTGACGTGTGGTAGTATTATCGAGGTACACGAAAATAAAGTGCAGAAGGTAACATCGACATCTTAGTACAACAATCAAGATACGGATAGACCTTGACAGATTATAGGCGGTGCAGGGAATATTTTGGGCGAAATAGATAGCTATCTTTTATGGCAGACATTTGCGAATAACATAGTGAACTAATGGCTTATTTAAATAGACTATAAAGTCTTAATAGACTGCAAAGTCTTTAAAGCAACGCTCTACAAAAAGTGCAATAAACTAACAGATCAGAACAGACAATGATGCTATTGAACATGCTAGTTTTGAATAACTGTTCAGAAATGGGGAATAAATACACAATTTCAACTTATTGTATATGTTCTTATAACAAAATAGACTTGTAAACATTATTTGAAGTCATGGTAATATCATAAGACACGAGCGCCATAATTATTTCAAAGACGCCTGCGTCATTTCAACATCCGTCTGCGTTCATGCGTTCATTTTTAATCATTCAATCGTTTGCCTCTTTCTAGAGTAAAGATTTTCACTTCTCAGTTGTTCACTACCAGAGATGGCCGTGGTAATTTTATAGACAATACAGCCACAATTTTGTATTATTTTACAAATCTGGCAAATGTGAGATGATTTTACTTGTGATCCAACTTAGGAAAACTCAGAATGGGAGCAAAAAGCTCGTGAATGGATTGAGATTGTTGGAGGCTTTAAACTGGGTAGTGGCAGTTTGCATGAAGAACTGAAAAGTGGTGTAGCACTTTGCAAGTGAGGTTTATACATTCATAAAAACTTAAATTATGTTGGTTGTAGGTTTATGACATTATCCCAAAGCTTATAAAAACCATGCTTTAAAAGATGTGTTGTCTTATAGTTTTATGAACGTCCTGCAACCTGGCTCAATTCGTAAAGTCAGTAAACTACCTGGCCCATTTAACCAGGTGATAGAATATGTTTATAACAGAATGTTTTACTATGCATTTTTAAACGCTCGTTCCTCAAAAACACAAAGCCCAGCTAAATTGCTTAAAATTATATTAAAATTTGTTTTTGAAGATGGAGAACATCAAGGCATTTTTAGATGGAGTCCAAAAATACGGTTTGGCCAAAGAAGATACGTTTGTAACAGTGGATCTTTTTGAAGGACGAAATATGAAACAGGTGAAAGTTATAGTAACGATAATTTCAAATATATAATAACTAGAACAGTGTTTACTTGATTAGGACAAAATGAAATTTTTTCCAGGCCTGCTAAAGGGAATACCTTGATTAAATAGGAGTTTATAAGAATAAAACGTCACACTTTGACAGCTAAGTCAAGAAATTGTTCTCTGGTCCAGTTACAATTACATTAGACATATGGTTAGCCCTTCGGATAATGTAAAAAGTGTAAAAATGTGTTTTATATCTCCCATAATTGCTCCATACTCTCTGCTTGCTGAATGTCAGGGCACATTATCACGTCTCGTTCCCTTATTAACTAATTCTATAGTTACAGCTAACATGCGTTTGCCAATAGTATATTTGTTTATCATTTTGTTTAGGTTATTCGCACTATCTATGCTATTGGACGAAAAGTAAGAGTGTGACTTTATACCTTTTCTTACATCTAAGCTAATTTCATGGCCAGCGATAACTTGGTCACTAGATATTTCTTAGACATCTAGTGACCCTATGACAAGAAATTCCTTTGTTTAATTTGTTTCCTATGGAAGACATAGCTGAATGCAATTTGAAATGCATCAAACTAATGCGAAATGTATTTATAAATTGGCTTCAACTTTTTTTTGAAACACACTGCACAGTAAATTACCTAAATCAATCTATATTCTGTTTCCTTTCCTTCCCAGGCTCAAGAGAAGAACGCGCCATATCCACCACTAGGACCCAGGGAAGCTAAAGAAAACAAGCGCGAATTTACTAAGCAACAACTTGAAGCTGGAAAACATGTTGTCGCTATGAGATTCTAATTCTAGAAAGAGATTTATTTTTCGTATCGCTGATATAGGGAAAAGACATTTGCTAAGTGCATAATTTTTTTGGAAAACCGATCAGACTCAAAAAAGAGCGCTTCAAGTCGGATTATTATTGAAATACCTATAGTACACGTTAGAGATGTAAAAATGTTTAACAGTAAAAAGAAAATATATATTAAATTATAAGAGTTTAACGGAGTGTTAGTTTATTGACGACTGTCTATGCTGAAATCAGAGAATTCAATTTTTTTTTTGAAAACATAAGTGCGTAAGAGAGAGTTGTAAAAACATTTATCGACTAAACCACCTTCAACATGACATCACATCACATTACAACACAACTTTGGTTCACGTAGCTTTGCTATCGTAGCTTTTCATCTAATCGTTTGCTAATATATTAGAGCATCTGTAGATAGAAAATGCTGATTGCAACGAGATTTGCTCGCATTTTGTGTAGTCTTCGATGACCTGTCAATCAAGTTCTTAGGAAGCAGTTGATAGAATAAGGATGGAAAGGACGGCCAAAAAAAGCTGTATAAACTGAAGAAAAGAGATTCGTAGCCTTTCATCTTATCATTTGCTAATATATTAGAGCATCTTTAGATAGAAAAATGCTTATGCCAACGAGATTTGCTCGCATTCTGCGCAGTCTTCGATGACCTGTCAATCAAGTTCTTAGGAAGCAGTTGAAAGGAGAATATCAATTATGTAAAAACAACCGAGACTCGTACTTTTGCAATATACATGATGATCCTTAAAAACGTTAAATATACCATGGAAATGCAAAATATACATAACTGAGTGTAAGACCTAGAAAAGTAAAAATATATGACTAAGAAGTAACTGCAAGAGCAAAGTCTTTACCATGGTCTTTACACATTTTATGTGTGCTTTTGTGTTCGGATTTTTTCCGAAGAAAAAAGCGTTGTATGTTAATATTTCTTGCATAAAGTGCAGATAAAACATATATGCAATGCTTTTTTGTTGAGAACTACGAATAGCATGCACTTAAATGTTCAAAAGAGACCAAAAATATATTTTAACTTACCCGTTTCTTTTTGAACGTGCAAACAGCTTTCTAACGGTCAAAAATGGCTACTGTGATTGTGAGAACTTGTAGCGCGGGAAAACTCTCGAGAAAATGACGTCACGTTTTTACGTGTTTCCGGTTCTGTGTAAAACTTAGATTTGGAACAGGTTTAATGGACTAAACAAGAGAAATTTGTGTCATTTCATCCAATTGCGTGCTCACAATATTAAGGCAGAGTTGGAAGAAAGAAAAATTTCATCCAAAGCCTAGTCGTTCAATGATATCCTAGTGAAGTTATAGCTTATTCCACTGATCTTGTTTCTTAGCAGCCAGTTGCCTTGAGATCGTCTAAAACCAACAGAGATTCGTAGTATTTTTGCTCTCAAAAACTCCAAAATGTTTCATTTTAGATAAATTAAGAAGAAGCTCGCAGAACGTCGGTAGTTATGCACTAAACTACTTTTTTTCATGAAAATAGAAGAAGGGTAATCGGTATAGTAAAATCGCCGATCTATTTTAGCTGCAAGTGTGAACAGCCGCAGATATAGGCGGTGCAGGGAATATATTTGTATCCACACGACTATGTTCAACTTGACATTACCACACATTACATCACATTACAACACAACTTTGGTTCACGTACTGCCGCTATCACTTGGAGAGACTTACAAAACCTTTCTTTACCCCAAAACATCCCACAACAACACGACATTCCCATGAATACTTTGCTTGCAATAGTGGGACTATCACTCGGACAGACTAACACACAAAATACAGGTTTTACCTGACAACCCATGAGAATATTGCATTAAATTACCGGTGCCTAGTGTAACTATATATCTAACAATATTCTAATTCTGTTGATATACCTTTTCACTGGATATCCAAACTTTTCTTCAGCTTATGAAATCGTTTTTTGACAAAATCATAAAATTCATATTCCAAAGACATGTATGCTTTGACAAGAGCTACGACTCTTTCAGAAGGTCTTTGTTTCCGTCTGGTTTCTGACCGTGAAAACTTGTCTGACAAAGATGGGTCTAAGAAGATAGATAAACACTGAAAGACGATAGCGTCGTAAGTAAGAAACTTTTAGACCAGCTGCTCTGTTTCTAAGTTAGTAAGTCACAATTCGCAGACTATATCGTTTCAATACACCCGTCTATAGTGTCTTCACAATGCATCTTATCACTACTCTGGTTTAGCAAAATGAAAGTAAAGCCCCTTTTACACGACCAAATTTTCTTTGACAAATTTCATTTGTGAAATTGTTTTGACAGTGTAAATTAGGAATTTTCAACAAATTTAACTTTACAAATGCATTTGTTCAAAAGCTGGGTTATTGTAAAATTAAATTTGTTAAAAATTCCTAATTTACACGATCCAAAAATATTTCACAAATGACATTTGTCAAAGAAAATTTGGTCGTGTAAAAGGGCTTAATTCAGCAAAAAGCCGTATAAGGCAACGTTTTCCTAACAAGACATCGACATAGTGTATCTTTAAAACACATTCACCTCGTTTTTTTGACTGATTGTAAGCTCCGTGGAAAAACTCAGGCAGTAACTTTTCTAAAACTTTGAGAAATGCATCGTACTCTTCTAAAACACCAATGACCAAATATTTCGCTACGTTTTTTTTCGCCTCCTCCAACGCCCATCTCGTCCTCGTTCTTGATACAAAAAAAAAAAATACAAGACATATCACGCTCTTCCAAACGATATATGACAACGAAGGTTTAGGTTTGAGCCTTTCATGAATTCGTTTTTAAATTGCCATGAAACATGGATATCTATATAGAAATCAATGCGATGAAACAGCCTCGTAACCGAGGCGCTGCTATTATATTGTATCGCGACGCTATTCAGCTATTATATATAGATCAGCGGCTGAGTTTAGCGAGCGCGCGGGGGTGCTTGGGGAGAAACTACATACCGACATGCCTTTGTGTGGCCGCAAAAGAATGGGACAATGAAGAATAGCCCCCAGTTTCCTACACATTCATTATGCTGCTGTAAAACACATTCATCATACGTCTACAAAGTAAATGAACAAACTTTGAAAGAGTATAATAAAGTCTTGTAACGGTTTTAAAGTGCATAAGGTCCTGCATGCAGGGATCCTATAATGAAAACGAGCTGAAAGTTGGCATTTGAAAATTTGTAATACTTGGTGTAGTCAATTACTCACCAAGTTTCGAAATTTGACTGGGTTTCGCGCGCGTGTTTCACTTGAGATTCCATCGCCGTATCTCCGAAAATAGAAATGAGATACAGCTCTTGATATGGGATCTCTGACGAGATTTATGTATGTCACTGATGGACCGCGTAATCTGAAAGGGAGATCATGGAAGTATATCAAGATATTCTCAAGTGGATTATGGAAACATGAGCTATACAATCGCAATCTAAACTATACTTACTTAGAAAAATTTATATAATGCATATGTCTGTGATAAATAAATGGAGGTCTTAATGCAGATAACAAATCACTGATTTTTCTCTAAATAATAGGAGAAAAATATGATTATTATGAACAGAGGGGAAGGAAACACTATCCTTTTGGGGGGGTGCAAGAGGACTTTTTGCCAAAAAAAAAGGGTGTCGCGAATGCGTGATTTGAGCGCAGTCCACACAAGTCGTATTTTATGTAATATTTAAACGAGCAGGAGTGTTTTATCAATTTCGACCTGACTTTCGCGTTTTTTACGAATTACTATCACTTTCTAAGCAGGTATTGCCTATTGGTTTGACCCAATTCATTTGGCCGACAACTGATTTTTTGTGTCGACGGGCGAGGCCTTGGGGGGGGTCCCACAACCCCTGCACCCCTCCCCCCCCCCTTAGCTACGCCCCTGATTATGAAAAGAAGAATCGTACAAAACAGAAGGAAACGAACTCGTCAAGCACACAGCAAATAGTTCTTGCACTGTAATGGTCAATCAATGAATCGATTATTCTTTCAATAAATCAGCCAATCAATACTATGAAGTAATTCACCTGATCATCGTGGGGTAACTGATATGGATAATTACTGGCCGGTTCAATGACTCGAAAGTCGTTTTTTTTGGCTGCTAATTCTTTGAACAATGACAACAGAGATCTACTGCCACATTTTGGTACACGATTATACACAATCCGCTAGATATAAAAAAAATTCTGTCACCAAAGAGAACCATTCATATTCGATGAGTATTAAGTGTATCAAATTTCTTATAACACGTCATTTGCGAATCTTTCATATTTTCTAGCAAAAGTAACAATAAAAAACTTTTTTGGTAGATTACCTGAGAAGTGTAACTGTCTGTAAACGCTACAAGACAAATAGATAGCTAAGTACTTCTGTGCTTTGGAAAAACTCATGGAGCAATACTGTGGAGCAATCTATTTCAATTAGAATGTATCGCGGTTCTAATTATGTAAATATTTTAGGTGGCCAATGAGGCAATGATATAATAAATATGTGTTGGTTTTATTAAGGCGCGCATTCATTTCAAGTGAACTAGCAATTAAATGTGCCGGATTCGTGGTACTCTCGTCAAGTGCAATATATTGGATATATTTAACCAACCTGGCTGAATTGTAGTGCTTTTGGCTTGAATAATATGACGACTTGGCGCAATATGCACATTTTGTCTGTCCTCTAACTGCCTGTACTTCTTCGTGTTGGTTGTCTTTAAATGATAAAATAGAAAAAGACAACCAATAACTAAAAGAAGAACGATTAAACTTCTAGTTTTCAAGCGCATCTCGTCAAGTGAGCATTGTTTCTACAATTCGAGATAGCGAGTTATAATTTCTGTAGCGCAGAATGGTCAAAGGTTTAAACTTTAATAAGAGCCAAGATATATCATGTTACAAACGCCGGACAAGGTTAATCTACAGGAATATCACACCATTAGAATGAAAATTGAAATGAAAAGAACGCAGGCTCAATGCCGGTTTGCTAGAGGGCTAAACTAAATGGATTTTGTACTTGGATGAACTATACTCTGTACTCTAATAAGATCTCATTAATTCAAGAACAAACTTCAAAAAAAATCCACATTTAATCAATGCTTGTAACTTAGATAAAGACGTCGTTTAACAGGCCTACAAACACTTGTCTTCGACTATGGTTTGTAAATCCTATTAAAGATCGGGTACTGATGCTTTATATATATTAGTTAGAGGTCCAAGCAATACACTCTCCAGTTAATGACTTCTGCATTTTTAAACACATCTATCGACATCCTCAAAGAGTAAAGGAAAAGGTGTACACCGGTATATTGTGATACAAGTCACTCCCTCAATTGTGCCAACAAGGTTCCTGCGTACGAGGGGACATACATTGGAGAGAACAAGCGATTGTTGTATCTGAACGGATATCATAAGAATCAATTCACTTCGGCGTCCTTGAACTCCAGGAATCTTAAAACTTCGAAGCATTGAAATAATTTCTCGTCATGATAACAACACAACTGTCTTTCACGACACAGGTAATCACTTATACTGTAGTACTCTCAAGAAATTTCCGATTGACGTCATCAGCCTTCGTGACCTCACGTTTATCTTCGTCACGGGCAGTGCAGGTCAACGATTTGAACTGATTTGAACAGGATGCTGTTTCCACTAGCCTAGCCTTATTTCAACTTTATCTTTTCTCCATGCGGAAATTTTCCAGATCATCAGGAGTTTTTAATAGATATTCAAATAGAAGATTCAAGAAGAATCGCATCTATTATTGTTTACCGATAATTTCAAATTGCAAACGAACACAAATGCAAAACGTGACGATGTGCACGTGGGCACAAGGAGAAGCTTAGATAAGGGCTCCATCAACTTCGACAGAATTCGGTCCAAGTGCTTTTTGTTTTTCTCCAGTCTAGAAGTTTCACTTCCTCGGTGGGTAAAGTGGAGCAATTAAACAATCGTAAAGTATCAGGAAAGCTCTCTGGTGTTTCTGCCACGTGACGATGCGTAATGTTTTTTACGAATATACGTCAGCAAATCGATTAAAGTTCATCATATGAGTTCCAGTTCTTCCTCTGGGCATAAAATGCTACAAATGCGCTCATTATAGCACGCAATCAGTATTTTTTAATTTCTACAAGATGGAACACTATCAGAGCAGTCTGTCTGGAACAGCTTGTATACGTCACATGTTGGGCCCACTCATTCCGATCCGACGTCATCAGAACAATGAACAGACACATTGACACCACGAGAAAGATCTGTGTATTCTATAATTTCAGTACATTGTCCCAGATCCTTTTATTGTGAACGAAATAAACAGTAAATACCCCCGAAACCTTGCCAAGAGAATGCATGCATTACAATCAGAACCTTGATAAACAGCCTCGCACTTTACTAGATTAGCGCACGCTTAAAAGAGTTGGTGTACAGTCAATAGGAGGTCGTGGGATACAAACAGATCAATTCGGCTGTCCCTGCCCGCCTTTCTTTGTATATCTTTTTCCTGGCAGTCTAGCCAAAGTGAGGGCAGTTTAATATGTGAATACCGAATGCTACTATACATTTCAATGGTGAATAAATCTGCGTACACTATAAATTTCTGTCCTCTATGTCAAAATAGTAAATATAGTAATTCCTACCCTGATCAACACACAGTCTAATAGAGCATTTTAGTATTGAACCTTTGAAGCAAACGGCGAAGTCAAAAATAGCAGTACTAATGAGATTCTTGTTTCGGTACAGTGTTGAAGGCAATGCTAGGAAGAAAACCTTTACGACGCGTAACTTTTGGGCATTTTTATTTGATAATTTTTGGGTTTTTTTGCAATAAATTAGATTATGTTACATATCTACAGAGAGCAAGCTAGTTCGGCAAGCAGTCTGATAAAACACGTCTCTGATCCCAAGACAAGAACGTCGGAAACTGGATGTTGAATGTCACTATAAGATCTCCACGTCTTGACGGTGTTTTGGGTAAAGGCATTCCCTCGCCAGGGTATCGCTTAACATAGCCCGGATGGACAATATCCTTTACATTAATATCATGCCTTTTGCCGTTTAATCCTTGAATACAATACGAAACTCCTAATAAAGCTTTCTTTAATGAAACATTCGCCGTATGTAGAAGGTTATTATCGCTGTCTCTGCTAAACAAAGCGTGAGGTTTATCCTTTAAAATGAATGTGATATCCGCCGGTTCTCTGCCAGGAAATTTATCACCTAACTGAGGATAAGTCAACTTTGTTCCAGCCTTCCAGCCGGGTTTAACAGGGATCTCAATAAGTTTTTCTTCTTGTCTACAATTACCATGTCGATCGTGGATTTTCCGTTTGATTTTCAATTTCTTCGTACAGCCCGAGGCTATTTCTTCTAAAGAAAGTTCCAGATTTCTCTCAATAGCAGAGTCCTTTAGCGACGACGTTGAATTATTGTTGTTATTATTATTATTATTGCCGGTGTTTGTAGTCGCACTTGAACAAGGCTCTTGTCTTGCTCTCTTTTGATACGACGTTGAAGTCGGTTCGTTCGTGAAGAAATCATCATCAAATGAATTCTGTTTACGTTTTTGTCCTCCTCGGCCAAAAGTTGTCGAGTAACTTTTTGTGCCGAACTCGCTGTTCCTCGTCGAGTTCTGTTCTTTAGTTTGTTCACGACTACTGAAATTTTTGGTTTCGCTACTTCGCACATGATTTGAGAAAACTTCATGCGTTTCTGGTCCATTCGTAAAAGGATCATCTGCGAAAAAGATAAACATTTAATACACATACTGTCTTGTAGCGCGCACAATACTTGCTATTTTGATAATTTTCTTCCTAGCATAAATTGAAAACAAGTTGGGCTACAGGCCCCCTAACAAAGTTCATTACTTTGAAAATAACCGGACTGTCCATATCATGTTTTTTTGAGCAAAATACAACAAGTAAATCTTGCTATATTTACAGAAAATCTACGCCAAACATTGCATACAAAATTCAGGGAGAAATGTTACAAAAATCGAAGACTCATGATAGACGACTTCAAAAATTTCCACACAGAAAAAAAGGGTACTCGTTGATATTTATCAACTATTTCAGGTTATTAATAATGTTGTTTTTGACTAAAAGCTTCTAGAAAAGTTCTGCTTAATAATAAAACAGGTGTGTACAATGAAGCATGACTCATTTCACGGTGACTTGCTTTGTTTTCCAGAATTTTCCAGGGACAACAATCAAACTCGTTTTACGACGCTCTCCGTAAAAACGTTTGCCACTGATATCAATTCTAGAAGCCCAAACCGAAATAAAAACACCTTTTGAACGAAACTGCGGAAAATAAACGCCAATAGTAGAAAAAATGGCGATGGTTTAAGAAAAACTTGACTCAGGAAATCCACTTGATTTAAAGGATAATTAAAAATATAGTATTTGAATAGTACTTCTTTTGCTAATTTGCTAAACACAATTACTATATCTTCCCGAAAACTCAAAACATAAGTTGCTTTCGGAGTAAAAATGATAAGATAAAAAACTCAGTTTTATGAATCAAGTTTTCCTAGTAAAGTACAAGAGTCAAGTACGTAATAAACTTTCCATATAGTGTTTAAAGGAAAAGATATCAGGTTTTATATAAACAAAAGAGGAAAACTGGACTCAAAAATAGGATGTAAATTGGCACCTATGCACTTAGGTTTTGTTTGAATTTGAATAAACTAGAAAAGGGGAGGTATCAAAACACTTCTTTTTTGAACCAGAATTAGCATTTCATAACTAAACACATCATTTTACTCTCAGTATTTTGCAAAAACTTTCGATTCTGGACAAACTGGTTTACAAAACAGATGCATAAACATTGGAGGTCATTCTAGAATGTTGGGCTTCATGCTGAATAGCATACGATAACGCTGTTATAGTAAACTAAAAATAAGCTAATTACAGAGCAGCAATCTAAGAGAACACCAGGAGGCAAGAACGAAGCAACTTCGAAAGTAATTCACGGTGATCGGCACGAAAAACGGAATTCCAAAACCCAAACTAAAATCTTTCACTAAAGCATTTGATACCCATCAGTTACAAACAGCCAAGGATTGCTTTCAACACTTATATTATCATATAGCAACGAAGGAAACCAGCATGGTACAATTGTCCAGTGATTCCAGAATATTTCAAAATCATGGTAACGCACAGGAAACTGCATGGAAAAATTGTTCTGGAAATCATGTGCTATGCGAATGACATGAATTCTAAAACAATTTTTCGTTGGAATTCTTGCAAAAAAGATCAATAGCGAGTATTTCTGTGCCGGTAAAATTGCGACAAAACTTAGTTCGCAAATCGATTAACTTTGTTCGAGGAACAAATTTGTAGCAATTAATTAAGAATTAGAACAAATTGGGGGTCTGGAATGTAGCAAATGAAGTACTAATGGAGCATATGTGACAGAAACGTAGCAAATTAAGCGTAAAGCAATCGTATTAGAAAAACTACGAAATTCTTGCAAATTATCAACGGGAACTTCAAAATTTTGACAAGATGAAGACTTGATGAGGAACATTATGGTGCTTTCATCCCACATAGTGTGTGTCTAGATCCGGTAGCAGGGCATATAGTAAGTCCAAAAGTTAAACCACCATTATATTGTCAACTAGCTATATAGACAGTGTATGCACAAGACTGTGTAAAGTTAAAGTCAACTGATACTCACCACTAAAATCAGGGAAGAAATTTCGAAACATATTCTTGAAATATTCACTGTCAAAGTTCGTCCGTGAATTATCATTATTGTCATCATATTCAAACCCTCTCCTCTTCGCGTCGTCATATTTTCTTCTCTCTACTGGATCACTGAGTACTTGATGAGCTCTACTAATCATTTTAAATTTCTCAGACGCTTCTGGAGACTTGTTTTTATCTGGATGATACTGCCTTGCAAGTTTCTTGTATGCTCCTTTAATTTCGTCCGGAGTAGCATCTTTACGAATGTTTAATATATCATAAAAGTTCTCGGTTAATTTATCCCCCATCTCACCAGTACGAACTCGTTGATTTGTGATAGCTGTTAGCCAAAGGCCATACACTACACGCACGTCGCACTCGTCGACTCCAAATTCTCGTCAGCTTTTGTTCCGTCCTCGATGTGTGTTTGGTGTTTTTGTTTGATTACAAGAATTTTCTCGACCGCGTTGAGCCACATATGGCGACGCTGACCATATATGGACGCTCAGCTGCGCACCGGAAGCTGCGGAGAAAACTCGGAATATTCGAGACGGAGAAAATCGCTGCGGTAAACGTTGATAAAGCGCGGAGCTTTTGTAATAAAAATTCGAACAAAATTAATGTCAGCATTTTCAGCTCGTAAACACCCATTGTAGCGGTCACACGTACACACGTACGCATTTTTCGCAATTTAGCGGTATAATAGCAGGTTATAATGGGAGTGTAGCAAGTATTTTTGAAACAACTATTAGTTTAAGTTCCACTGGAGAAATCTCTGATAAAAGATGCTTTATAGCTACTCACTAAAATACCTCCAGAGAAGATAGAGTAACTTGGAAATCGTTTCTTGTATTGCTAGATAAAATAGGGAAAAAAAGGGAGTTTTTCAATAAGGTATTATACTCCAGACTTTACATCTACTATTGACTGCAAATCTGATAGATGAGTGGAAACGATGATGGCTAAGCACATTGAAAATTAGTCAAAAATGATAGATGGTAACAAGCAGATATTATCATAAAAGAATCATAAATTATACTGGAGACGATGTTACGTTTTCTTCATTTCAAATTCAATCAATTACATTCTACACTGCGTACGCCACTTTTACAACGTATAATAGGATTTTTGATGGTTTTAGAAAACCACTCCAACAGTTTACGCGGAGATTATAGAAGGATACGTGTTTTTGACATACTCTAATAGATTAATTAATCATGATCAAAATAGATAGATCAGGGTGACTCGAATTCAAACCAGGCTTTCGTAAGATGCTAACCGTTGACAAAGATGAAGTCACGATCGTTCTCATAGCAGTTGTATACTAATGAATGCCAACACTAGGTGAAATCACTATCAGTGGATGGACTCAAATTGCCACTTTATTGTACCAAGTTGCAGAGCAACTTTTGGAAAAGCTTTTTAAAGATTAAAATCATAAATCCAGGCAAAATGTTCCTAAGATAATATTCATTTGCTTGTACTCTTAGTGATGTGTTCACTGTTTCTACATAAATCAAAAATCCTTGATATGTAATAAAACCGTTTTCCAAACTTAGTCAACTAACATATGTATCCTTCCACCAAAGAGCCACCCAAACCAGAACCAAACCACTAGTGTCTTAACTGCAGAAAACGGAAACGGATTTATGAGGCTATTAAAGGAATCGAGGTATAATTTCTTCTTCTAGAAGTCGAGTGTCCAACGAACCACACAGCATGTCTCCATCGCACGCGGCGCCCAATGAGCAGACCTTACGCTGCGAAAATATTATATTTCTAGAGGAAACGTGCCTGTAATTGATATTAAACACATCTGGAAATTCGACTGGAAAAACAAAATCGTGCGTGCAAGGTTACTGAATGTAAAACTAGCTTTCCGAACGAGTTTTCTAGACTGCATGACTTCAACCTCGAATTGAAAGAGACATTATCCAACCGAACATAATTATAGCAATTAACACAAAATTTATACAACCACAATCTATCAATCTATACGAACATCATGAAGCCACAAAGAAACTCCAACGTCATGTAGGTTTTTGCTGACGGTTGTTTTAGACGCGCGCGGTAACTGATTGTATTGAAGAAACGTGACTCGCAGTTCTTACTGGACAAAATGACTGACGTAAGAAGACAAGTGCACTATACAAGTATATCTAACTTCTACTGTGATGTACCGTCACACACTATCATCTATTGTGTGACTTTAATTAGATAGAATTGTGAGAATTTATTTCATGGCAACGTAAATCCATGATACATAACTATCAAAGAGGACGCAAATGTGCTTGCACAACGACAAACAAAACATTGTAGTAGTATGGTGTTGGCAGCTACAGTGGTAGTAATTTTAGTACTTGTGATTCTTAGCTTTAAGTGAATAACGTCTACATTACACTTCAGGTACTCACTACAACACAATTCACACACCGAGGAAAAATGCATAAAAGGTGGAGGACAGATTGCAAATAAGGAAATTTAGAGACCTTCTTATGCAATTTCCTGTGCATGGTTGTTCTCAAAGTTGAAAGATCCGGGAAGTACTTTCTGGTTCCTAAATAATGGCTTTCTCTTCTAATTTTCCATAAAAATTAGGACGACAACATCCTTTGACTACTAACGACCTTTTTCACGACACCGGACGTAGATATTGAGAACCGGCAGCAAGTCGGCGACTCTGAACCTATTCGAGCAGTACGCAGACAAATTGATTCTATATGAATGGACTCTGCCAAACACTACAGTCCATAACCGACCACGCTTCGGTGAATACAAGCATATGCATGTTCATCGATCATGAATCATTTCAGTACACTGGCAAGTAGATGAAAATTAACGTATGAAACAAAAGAAATGATGACGAAAAATGCGACTATCTCTAATAAGTACAATATGACATAAATGAGGCTTCAAATGTTGTGCTGGTTTATTGGGTGACAGATAGACAGCTTTTATGAACCAAGCCAGAGGCAAATTATACGGGAAAATATGTATCATTCATTGAGTTCTTCTCGATGATTCTTTTGGAGCCAATGTCACCTGTCCTATAATGTTCAATTTCCTGATGCAAACTTTGTGAAAAACACCCCGCCAACAGCACTCTTTGTTTCGCTGGGTTCCCCGTATAAATATTCACAGGTGTATTTGGACCAACAGAACTAAATTTATACCGACTTAAATATTAACGTTATCTAGAAGTTACTATCGCAGGTGAAATAGCATAATGATATATTGTGATTGAAAGACCAAAGTTGAATGGATAAAAACAGTGCTTTGTCTAATCTTTTTCCGCTTACGTTTGAAGAGAAACTGGTTGAATGGACAAATATCGTACAATGTACGTATGTACAGTTGGTAAAATAAATTGTTAACATGGTAGTTTTTCATTCTTGCGCTTGGCATTTTTGTTACGTACATACATAGGAATTGTGATAGGACGGCATAGACAAACTTTCGAAAACTTAACACACACTTTGGTAACTACGCAAGGGGATGTCACACACATCATAAATCTAACCTTTAAGCTACACATACACGTGAACTAAAGTGCAGGAACTTTTTACATAAGTGTTCTGCCAGAAGCTGCTTTTATTTCATGCTCAAAATCCCAAGTGATGTAGCCTAGTGACCCACGCAATAAACCAGAGGAGTTCAAGAAAGACAGCACTACACAGACATAAACAAACCGCAAAAGGTCGGTAAGGTCTCGGACATTATATCAAGTGGACACCTGCATGAGCAAGTGGTGATTATGAAAGAGCCTAGTGATGAGGGACTACTCGTGGAGTAGGTAATGGCAACAACAATAAACAATAAAAATCTACAATGGGCCTGGAGACAGCTATCCTGGCTATTGTAACGAGCTGTGAAATGAGCGCGTAATGCAATTTCGGTCATCACTGAACGCTTCTCTAGGTTTTAGTATCTCGTTCATGGTCTCTCTTCATGGGACACACTTTTGGACTCTCCTACACTATTAACTATATAGTAAATTCACACGATAGGACTGAACTTTCATTACTCAATAGAGAAAAAAATGGCCTTTTAGCCAAGGTCAAATTAAAAACAGACATTTTCCGCTTCCTAAACTTTCTAGACTTTTAAAAGTTCCGCTTTTCTTTTCAAAAAAAAGAACAGCGGTGTTTATCACCGGAAACTCAACGATTAGTAAAACCTGAGCGTTTAATGTTTTATAAAATATCTCTCATTCCTGTTCTTTAGCGTCAATACACAAAGCAAAAACGAATCGAGAGTTAAGAGCATCTTTCAGGAAAAAAAGAATGTGGGATACTTCAAATCCGTTAAAAGGTAAAAATAATGAGAGGACTTCTCGTGAATTCTTGATATGTAAATTCGAAAACTTAAGACTTTCCAATGAAAATGATGTCTTTTTGAAAAGCTTACCAAACGTCAAAGCACACTTTGACGAGAGAAGCTTCTAGAATGCACACAGCTCATTATTAAATGTCCAAAAACATGTCTAAAAATATCAATGGAGACATGGTCTGGAAAATGCACAATCAATACATATTCACTTCCCAAGTTTTATTAGGACGCACATTCAATGTGCCTATTTTCCCCAAGTAAACAGGAGGATAAAACTAGCCTTTCTAGAAGGGGATTTAATGATGAAAAAAACATCGTATAGGATGAAGTTTTCAACACATGAAGTAATATACGAAATTAATATATGGAGGAATCCAAGTAATCTAGAGAATTATATAATGGTTTAAAATCATATTTACAAGTTTGCATAACTTCATATAATTAGACAATCTAATCTAAACAATATTAAGCCAAGTCAAAGATAAATAACAACGAATTTTCTGGACAAAGTGACAAATAATCTTCCTTCTCCGTTTGTCAAACGGTAATTAAACTCAAAGTAAGAAACTAGCATCTTTTAAATTGGATTTCTGGGGACAAAATCTTGAAAGCAAACCATGGATTTTAATTAAATTAAATATAGTCATTCAGCTGGTGTTATAAATACTAGACATACGGTGCGTGTTAAACCAAAGCAGGTGAATAAGGGTTTTTTCATCAGTGCGATTCGGTAAAACACGTCTTTGTGGGAAAAGCATATCAATTAGTCATCAATGTTACGTGTTCTTCAATATTTTTATGCGTAGCTAAGTTGATGACCAAATCAGTGATAGACAATGAAAATTCGTTTTCGGTACTATACGTTAGTGCCAATGATGAACCGTTCGTGGATGGAAAGCTAGTCACCTCGTTGCTTGTAGAGGCAAGCCAAACGGGATAGGACTCACTTTAAAAACACATCTTCACGAAAATGCTCAAAACTCCGTCAGTCGGGCAAGATTGAATTGATTTTCTCTTTCTGAGTCTCAGTCAACTCCACAGGAAAACCAACAGAGAATTCGATCAAGAGATCTCCTCGGGTTCCACCCTCTCTCGGCATTCCCTTCCCGGGGATACGTTTCGTAGCGCCATGACATACAACGTCTTCAGTACTTAGGGTCAGCGACTCACCACTAAGCAGTGGAATAATAAGATTGCACCCAGTTAGAGCTTCTCTGAGATTTATTTCCACCCGGTATATTAAATTGTTATCATCATCGCGAGTAAAATACTGATGTTTGCGCTCGCGGATCACGAAAATCACATC
This sequence comes from Phenganax marumi, assembly GCA_025400095.1. Lineage (NCBI taxonomy): Eukaryota > Metazoa > Cnidaria > Anthozoa > Malacalcyonacea > Clavulariidae > Phenganax > Phenganax marumi. Next base: position 7,120 of record JAODVM010265359.1, on the reverse strand, counting down.
CCCGGGAATGAACCCTGGCTTTTTGTCGCCTGCGGAAGGTATCACGATCTCAGTTCCATCCTTTGAGCCCGCCGGGACGTCCATTTTAACGATCTTTTCATCAGTGCGCGCAATGGTATAATCATCATTGAAAACTTTCGCGGCGATTTTCATCTTTTTCGTGCAGCCACGCGCGAGCTCTTCCAAGGACAAAAAAATCTCGTGGACCACGGGTTTGTCACGAAAATTGTACACGTCACGTCTGTAAATTCTTTTCTGCGATTCCATTTTCCAGCGGGACTGAAATGCAAAACGTGACTTTTCTTGCACCTTCATTGGCTAAAAAACCTGAGACTCGAAGGATCTTTCTCGTAGGTACAACTATCCGAAGATACAAGTATCTGAGGGTACAACGATCGTAGAGGTATAGCCTTTATTTTTGGGATAAGAAACAGCTAGAAACACGAGTGGTTTTCTTTGGTTGGAGATAAAAAGTTCGTAGGAGTAAAGTTCCGCGGCAAGATTAGTTTTCTAACCAATAGAAACTACTAGAAGTCACACAACATGCAGATGCCAAGATCACCAGCACTTTTCTATTTTTACTTCTGCTTTTTTACGGTGGCCTTTCGCAATGCTAAGCGCAAGATAATCCTCGTTATGAGTTTGAATAGCCACGACCTCTCTAATGTAGCTGCAAGGTGTTAGAGCAAGGCTGTTTGCGGAATGTTCAAGCGCTACAGAAAATCGCTGTTCGTGAAACCAATTTCACTTTCGATTCAGCAAAACACTGACAAAAGTTATCCACGATCTTGGATAAAGTCGTCTAACTCCAAAAAAAGACAATTGTCCGCTGCTGAGAGACGAAAAAGAAGCGTTATGCTTGAGAAATCTTGCACAATCAGCTGTAGATAATGCCAAGATCTTCGTAAAATGTTTTGCTTCTTTAATTGAACAGCAATTCAGTGAAACAGCACCAAGATGCGAAAAGAACTTGTTAAAACGACGAGACGAATAGTTCCGTAACCAATGCCTTCTTTTGCTCAAGAACAGTTGCACTCTGTGTGTAGTAGGTCTTGACACTGTCAAGGACACGTGAAAAACTTTTCGAACTTTCTAGACTGGAAAACTCTACACTTCAAGCTTTAAGAACACGGGCGGTGAAGAAAAGTCCAGAATACCGATCCGATAAATTTCCCCTGGGTAAACTAATGAGGTACGAACACCCGGTCGGACTTCTTGCACTCCGTCTGCTGCTGGTTTAGGTAATTTTACTGATGCGTTAAGTTCTCCGCGATTTTACGTTTCACCAATGAATTCACCCCGAGAGCACGAATACCCTGTCCTTTCAAAAAATTTCTGCCCCTGATGCTAGCTAGCACTATCAATATATCAGACGTTGCATACGCAAACAGCCGTGTATCCGTCAGCCTCGTTTCAATTCGCTGTCTGGTAGAGCACTATCTGTGATCTCAACAGGACGAACGATTTCGTGGCTGAGGTAGCTTCTAATGCCAGGGGCAATGAACTTGTTTATTTTGCTCGCTCGCCAGCGACCATAGCGCCAAAGCATCTGTGTGTTATTGGCACTTATTGTGTTGTTTTGGGGGGAATATCAAATAGAACATTCTGGAATGCATATGGGACACTTCCGCGAGACTGGACTGCATACAAACACATTGTTTAAATAATTACATTATTGATACGCGTGATTGCTTCTCAACTCGCGTGGATACTACCTATTACACCGCATTAACTATAACACAGACGAGCATTCAAACAAAACTTTCTCCAACAAACTTTCTTTCAAATTTGCAGTGTTGTTTGTGCTAGCTATAAAAAGTCAGATTACGCTTACTAATTATATCTAGATAATCCCTATATGCTAAATTGCACAAGACCCCTTGGTGCTGTTATTACTTTTGTCAATAAAACTCTGCATTGTTTCATTATGAAATGAAAACCGCGGTAGATGAAGAATGCTAAGCCAAATTTCAACGCTGTATTGAATTTATAATCAATTGACATTATTACTACTGAGGTATATTGAAAAAATCCTTGTATGTTACCTAGTCGTAGACTGAAAAAAAGCTACTTGACTAAAAGGTGCGCAGAACGCTATATTTAAGTCACCGCGCAAGCTCCAGATTTATGCGTTTTCCATCTCTTATTTCAACAGTTTTTTTGCTCGCACGAAAAATAAACACTTCACTATTGTATTATTACATCAATTTTCCGATGCAACAGACTATAAAAGAAACAGCTGTTGATATTTTTTTACTGGAAGACTGTCTAGCCAAGCGAAAGCTTATTTAAATAAGTTCGACTGAAGTTTTTTACCCGTCAGCAATAGTGTCGTCAAAAGTAATAACAGCCGGCAATTATTTGATTATTAATAATGCAAAGTTTTTATTTGAGAAAATTACGTCTTGCTTGTTGTCTTTCGCTTCTATTTTTACTCGTGCTTCAGCAATTACTTGTTCCGTAAATCGAAAGCGAAGACAGCATTGTCAGCACGAACGGGGGAATACCGTTTTCGTTTCCGTGCCGCGTGCGCGAGTCACGCGCAAACGAGCAACAGAGCACGTTTATTAACAAACAGCTACCGTTTCTAAAGAAAACCCACATATTTCTGATATGTGAAGTGCAAGGTACCCATATATTCCCTACAAAAACAGAAGTATGTTTGAAAAATACACTACGCCACAACGGAAGCAAAATCGCTCGAACTGAAATGAGGAAGCGATGACAATATTAAGTGAAATGAAGAAGCAACGATAAAGTGAACAGACAACACTCACAATGTACAATTATCAAGATCTATATTTTACTGTTATTATCCATTGTCTTACATCGTTTTCCTTTTTTGGGATATCCCTAATAATTTATAACATAATTATAAATATATAATTATAAATATTTATAAATAATTATATTACTTGACAATCATGTAGTATATATTAATCAAAAATAAATAATTCTTAAATACATATACTTCTTCACGTTTTTATATATATTCTAATGTTTTCACAAATATCTATCTTCAAAATCTCGATCGTAGTTATTATGACCAGTTAAATGAAGTTTGTATTTGTCTGATAGTTACTATTTTTTCTCCAATAGAAAAGCTTCCGGCCAGCTGAACTTTAGTCAGTTATTTCGATTTTCTTCCGTGATATAGCGCAAATTTCCAGTGAAACAAAGCACTGTTGGAGTTCCATAGTCCAGCACAACCACGCTGTTCAACTTCAACCTCCAACTTCATCAATTTCAACCTCCCCTCCGTAGAATAGAGAGTTAGGAGGGGGATACCGGGGGAGAATACCTCTTCTTTGCTGCTCCAATCGCCATCTTTGATCTACAGGTTGATATGGATAGACAAATTGTACTTGATGTCTGGGTGATCGTTCATTGAGATAACCGTTCTCAGCCCGATGTCTCTCTCGGGCTTTACACGCATCCAGCTCCGCCGTCAAGTTTCTTATAATTTCTTCCGCATCTTCAAGTTTAACTTTATATTTCTCTTTTTCTTCGTTTAATTTCTCACGATCCTCTCTCTCTTGTTCAAAATCTTCTTTATAAACAACCATTTGAGACTTCAACATTTCACATTCCTCTTCCGAGGGACTTTGTCGGCCATTGTTGTCTCTTTGAGAATACAAAGCAGCCGCTAGTCTTTCTATTTCGCTCTCTAACGATCTCTGTCGCTTTTTAAGCTTTTCTACATGTGCTTTTAAATTCTTTTCCTCGTTCTCCAGTAGTCTTTTCTCACCGTTGAGCATTTCAAACCGTTCATGTAACTCTTTATAATCTTTCTGCCAGCCATGGTTAATTTCTACTAGAGCTTCAAATTTCCCCTTGTATCCAGCTTCGTCCCCGGTCGCTCCCGATCGTGAGCCGGTGCACGACGATAATTTGTTTTGTAATTCAGTTTGTAATTTTTCGTTTTCTTGTTCCAAATCATGAATTCTTTTCGCCAGTCTATCGTTTTCCTTCCCAAAAGCAACTAATTTTTCAGCAAGCTTCTTGCAATTGCACGATTCACTTAAACTTTCCTTACTCATTGCATAAATTGCACAATTCCGATACGTTTGTTCCTTGTTATGTAGTTTCCGAAATCTCCACGAGTTCAAGTCGTCAATGACCGGTCGGACGCGACGGCCAGTCGATATATACACTCGCTCGTGTAATAAAATATTCTTACGTCAGTTTTTAAATTTAGACCAACAACGTCCAAGAATATTCGAAATATGTTGTGACGTCTATCGACGCAGGTGACGCAGTTTGAAGCAGCGTGTCTACTATGGGCTAGCACGACATGGGAGATTCTCGATCTCACGCTGCAAGCAATTCAGTTTTTTCACAATAGAGTAAGCTAATTTCGACTTAGTTTTCGATATGTACTGAAGTATAGCCTTAAAGCACGTTTGAGGAAGGGTAATTTCAATTTTGTAATCGAAACAGAATTTAAAAAGGTATACACAACGCTAAGTTACCTGGCCGTGGTAGTTGCAGTTGAAATGGTTTTTCTGCCTACACTCAAATACTGTTTCGATTCATACAAATTACGTTGCTGTATCCTCTATATAGTTTTGTTGCGTTGTAGAGTTTTGCCGGCTCTCAGTTTCACATAATAATTGTCGTCAGCCCACTGCCTTTTTTCACTTTCTAGTAGTAGACAGACTCTCTAATCAATCACTCGAGTTATGTCAAGACACGGTAACAACAGACTAGTTTAAAACCTCGGTTGCGTGAAAGTTTGACCAAACGAGGAAGATATTCTACAATCTCAATCGTCTGGGCCCAGTTTCCTTGACGCACATTGGTCTCTAAAAGGCATCCCATTTTGCCGCAAAATATATCCGCTTTTTTCACATAAATTTGAGGCCATATAGGGAATGGATTACCTTATGTAATCTCAACTATAGATGTGCTTAGTTTCACAAAGCATTAGTAAAAAGCAACAGATAGTATTAAACTTGCAGTTGTCATAATAAAATGATGCTACTTCTTAGTTACTGTATATTCTTTTACTTGGCGAAAATGAGTGAGGATAAGATTGTTTCGAAAATGTACTTGTAAGGACATAAAGCGTACTTTACACACGTTTCATCCAGTTTTAGCCATAAAAAGCTTTACTTCAGTGCTGAGCCCGCCAAATAAACGAAGTGATTTCACTTCAACAATGACGATATATAAACGACGCCCTTGTAATGGCTCCATTTCCTCAATATAGCTGACTATATATGGAGACAATATATATAATAATACTGTTGTCTTTTTTTCCACAATTTTTTCCGCATAGGCAACGTCAGTGTTCTATTTAAGAGAGCAGTCCTACTTGTCCTACTGTGCGTGTTGTTCTATTACGTATGATGAAGTCCAAATATATAATAATTTGGCAACAATTCGTGTGTAGCAAAATAGCAACGATTTACAAAACAGTAATACTCTTTGTACTGAGAAAGAATAGCCATTCCAAGCCGGGTTACGCATTACATGTTACCAAGCAACTGTTTATCAAAAATCGAAATAATATTGGCTTTCCATGCCTACTGAAGATGTACTTTTTGTAAATTACATGAAAGTATAAACGTGGAAGATATCATGGATTCATCATTCATGATATCTTAAATTTTAGTGAACATGACTGTCTAAACGCTTCGTCATGCAAAATTTATTGAACATTGCGACACACCACGTAATAATTGTGACATAAATAAACAATGCAGAAAGTTGAAATGTGTTTAGTTTTGCGTGGTGTTTGTTTCCATTATGCCTACACATTCGCCCGGGTTTCACTATGACGGAAAAAGTTTAAGGCTTTTGCAATTCAAATTCATTTTCAGAATCCTACGCATTCGCTAGTTTCTCAAAGTAACACTACACCCACAGAATTAACACGCTTTAAGAAAGATTAGATAATACTGAAACGCGCAAAAGGACAAAGCCACTTTTATGTAGTCGAAATTTCGGCATGGATCGTAACTTAACGACCACCTGTACAGGATAAGCAGTGTCCGTGAGGTACGGAATTTCCGACTATTTACGGAAGTTCGTGTCCGGTTCGTTCCAACTTTCCAAGGCCCGACCTACTACGAATGGTAGATTTCTTAATGAAAATTAATCATTGAAGTCTGTAAGCTTGTTCGCACTCTGTTTTTCTAATACATCTCGCAAGATGCGTTTAAACCAAAGTGAATAGAAGGTCAGAGAAAACATCGTACTCGTAGTCAAATAAAAAGCTCCCACATAACCAAGTATACTTATAATAAAAAAATTCTTAGGTGTCACTTGGCTCATAGCAACGGCAGTCGACATGAAATATTCGTGGGAGAGATTTGACTATTTCCGAATTGGAACCGATACTCAATGGAAAAGTTACGCTTTGGACTAATTTTTGAGTTAGGTGAAGTGAAGGCAAACAATCACCACCGCAACTAGACAGAATATACCGAAATTAGTAAAACTGCAAAGGTTTGTCGCGAAATGTTGTAAAATACGGAAAATACAGGCCTGCGAAGTTAGCATATGTTGTATAATTTTGTGTTACGGGCCGAAATTGGTAACTAACTATAGCACTAGTTTCGTATAAAGACATTTCGACCAAACTACCATGAGAATTTTCTATATATTTCGTTATTAGTGATTGACTGGTAAAGTGGTACGATATTCATCTGAGTCATCTTACAGACTTACTTTATTCTGAACATATGGTTTTCCATTTAATGCAATTACGATTCCGTTAATAGAACATTGCATTCTAAAAAACTGAGAGCACATAGTCAGGAATTAGAACGATTGAGGTATTAGAGCGTCTATACTGCTGTGTCTTTTAGATTTAGAAACAATACAAAAAATTTGAAAACTCGACAGGCGGCAATTTTGCGCAACTGCTTTGCGCTGAGATTTGAAAGTAGGTAATAAAAGTTTTCTGAGATGATTTTAATACGTAAAATTATTTTTGTACAAAATCTAAGATATTGAATTAGACTTTGTATTAGCCGGTAACGCGCATATATTCTTGCGCGGGAGTATTAAATTGCTACAAGCTATGTCAATAATGTTATTACGAAAATCACTGAACTGTCAACATCGTCGCTACGAATTTCAAACGGCAATAGACGATCGATCGTTCCAAATT
>JAODVM010265249.1:0-12458 GCA_025400095.1 Phenganax marumi | reverse complement strand
AAATGCTGCCGATCTGTCCATTAAGAATCATTTTACTTCCGTACGATACAGCATGTAAAATGCGCAGCAGAAGTAGCTAGCGAAGGAAAACTGACACCATAATTGCTGTAAATATAAAACCTCATAACAAAAATTATCTGACATGTTCTTTAAAAAACCACAAAATGATATGCTTAGAATTAGTGTTTGAAATGAATACTTGTCTATCTGTTAAAACATTTCCAAAAAGTAAGAACTTTCGACGGATTCAAATTGAAGGAGTTGAAAAACAAATGTACAGTGGAATGCAGCCAAAACATAGTCAGCCCTTTCTACGGCGAAAATCTCTCAATAAAACACACAATAAATTTGATTTCGAAAGTGTCCACTTTAAAGAAACTTGCTGTATTGAAGGGAACAAAATAACCAGTTTTCACGAATTTCATATTTTTGAGATACCGTTGGCTGTTTGAAATGCAAAAATACGCTTTAAGTTTAAATTCACTTTTTTCTCACAGCCACAGAACCCTTTCAGATTTCAGATTGAAATTAGCTTCTTTTATCGCCTGTTGAATTCCGACGATTTCAACTTTTCGTTAACATCCCAAGTGCACTAAACAGCATTTGTTGTTCGAAAGATGTCACACTACAGCACTCGTAGTTGATTTGAATTTGAAAGTTTCAACTTGTCTGCAGATTGTCTGGCCGGGCTGCGTTCTTGCGGTTTGCGCGAACATAATACATGGCATCCGAATAGATCTCCTGGGAGATATCTATCATCGACACAGGTGTCGTAGTCGGGTACGTTCCTGGAATGTAGAAGGTATGTTATACCAACCCAAATAGCTTGCGTGAGAACGTGGGTGGGTCCTAATTGGACATGCTTAGCTTGTGCTACAAAATTTAAGGAAGTAATAAAACACCGGTTTGGAATCCGGCACGTGTGCTATTTTAAGATAAAAGAATGCTTGTAAGCCGTCGGATACGCTTGGAGTTAAAGTCTGGTGTCTCAAAGTGAAGCCCTTAGAATCGACCGCAGCATTTTATTTTAGACAATATTCTGCAGTCGTTATATGACAGTTATTATACCATTTCTACAAAAAAAACAGCATTTAACATTTTTATATTCTACTCTTGTTCGTGGACAAAATTTAGAGGAAGCAATAACTATCTAATAAAGAAAATGTATTCCCTGATTTGTTGAATTTTTGCATCTTGCTCCCTTTCTCATTTGAGTGTTGGTAACAATGTACGTTTAGATGGTGGAAAGACTTAAAGTAACCAAACAGTGTACATACACTATAGAAATAGCCCTGTTTTGTTTTGCAATTCAGTGCAAAAGGTTACCATTCATTCTGTATTCTGTACGGCATTAATTTTAAGGTTATTTTCGCATGAACATATAATTTTTTTGGCAACACATTCAGAGCAGCATATGGCGTGCTGTCGTCAAACAGCAGAAATATTTATACATCAGGAAACTGGTTATCTGTGTTTGAATTACCTGATTTGCCTTTCGGATCGTTTCATTGACATTGTTATAATATGATAAAATGTTCTATTCCTTAAACTCTGGCAATTTTTTCATCGGACGCGGTTATCGGAACATATTCTTACTGCTACTGTGTGTGATACTGTATTTTAAGTACTCACGCGTTGGAAATTGATTGCAATAGAATAAGAATCAATAATAGGCCATAACGAACAATGGTGTTCAACTTGTACTACATACAGTCTTAAAATTGGTTAGGAATTTGAAGTAAGGAAACAACAGAACCCATACTGAATAATCTACCAAAATAGCAGAATGCATCATGACAGGAACATACGCGACATTTTCTGGGAACGCGGATGCTAGGAGTGAGAAATTAAAAATCATTTACGTTCATGATGACGCATGCAATGGACGAACGCACACATCTCTTTTGTCACGTTTAAACGTTAGTTTTGCCAGTCTTTTCTCTAATACAGTTTTGAACGATAAAAATGCCCGGTAGAAGCAAGAAGCATAAAACTTTTGTACTGACAGCAGAAAAGCAAATGCTTTGTTTCTGCGTGTTATTCGCTAACGTAGTAATAATCAGGGTTTGACTGGTGAAACGGTTTTACTGATAACATCAGTTCGAATTCAGATATTTTTTACAACTTCAGCGCTTGCGAGTGCGGTTTGCACACGATAGACTAGACATAGTTCAAAACCGCATAGTCTGAAAACATGCGAATCAACTTGAAGAAGCTCTATTAAATTTTTCCATAGTGTTAATTACTTGTATCACAAGAATTACACCCAACAACAGGGAAACATCAGGTTTAACCGGTGGTACGTGGTTGGCCGATGTTATACACACTATTTAGGGATTCCATTCGTGTGACTACGCACAAATCACGAATGACGCGTTTAACGCTGCAATCCAGTTCCGCGTTTTTCACAAGCACGTACACACTCATAAATGTTTAAATTGTAATAAAACCTATCCTATAAACAGTCGCAAAATAGTTGTTCAGAATTTTGAAGATTAAATAATTACCTGTCTATGTGTTCCTGTATTTTTAAGAGAATAAAACTTTGAAGGAATTAATGAACTTTTGCGTGTGTTTCAAAAACGCGCAACTGGAAAGCAGCCATTACAGAAATTGCTTTGGTCCACTACGCAACGTTGCACTGCTGTTCATGTGAAATTCAGTACTTCAACGTCATACATCGTTTTTACCGTCAAGATGTCATAGAAGTAACAGCGTACCTTATACTTAGCACATCAACATTCGTAATTGAAGACATAGTTCTAGCTTCTGCCTGCTACACGTCAGGCTGACACGCTTGAACTGAACACTACCCTTGTTAAATATTCGTAGCGCTTTGAAGCCGGCCTCACATGAAAATATTGAATTCTTTCGCAAAGATTCTGTTGCTGGCCGTCGCCAGCATATCTGACCTTAGTATTCTTAAAAGCTCTTGTACAGGTCAGAAAAATAAGGATCATGAATGTCAGTGACACCACTATAACCACAATGCCGCAAAGCGCTGCAAACACGGGGAGTAAGGGGAATTTTCAGTTGGATCGACATTTTCTTCATTCATTCATTAACCAACATATGGTTCCTATCAATTAGTCTATATTTATGTGCGATATAGTCATAACAAGTACAACTCTATGCTTCCATGTAGATTTGGTGAGTTCAGCTAGGTAGTTGTAAAATAATCTAACGCAATCAAGTTTACCGTAAATCTTTCACGAGTTCATACTGCATGTAATAGAATACTGATCGGGTAATACGGAAGTATTTAGCTGCTGCGATAACAGTTTTTTGTAAATCACACTCAATCCGCATAAACTACATCGTTGACTCGTTGTTGTTGTTCTGTCATACTGCTGAGGAATCTGTAAAACTACAATGGCATAGAAAAACACCATACATGTAAGCTATCAAGCAGTATGGAAGTCTTAGCGTCGATCTAGTTGGTGGCTGTGCCACAACGCAAACTCTTGTCTGTACTATTACGGTTTGTACAGGCACGATCAGCGACACTATATGAGCCTGTGCTGAAAATTTTATTTTATTTCATAATTTGCTCGACATAGAACAAAAGCACAATCGTGCAGTTCAAGTGCGTTGCTTTAAGTTCAGTCCTAGCCAGCCTGGGCAACTACATCATTAGTCCGGGTGGGTGTAATAAGGTATATGTATCATGTATGTATAAATCTGTATTTGTTCATATATTTTGCACTACAGTCATAAAGTTAACAATCCTGTTCTTGTATGAATAAGTGTTTTTCTGATATAACTCCAAATGAATGTGGCCAGCGGATTTACACCGGAAAGTTCCTCGCGAAGAAGCAGTTTGTTGATGTCATAACCAATATATTTTCATGATTTCATCTGTATGCTATGCAATAAAATATTTTTACAATGAAGATCATTAGATTGAAACGCCTCTGTGTTTTAATTTGCGATAAGCCGCTTATCATAAGCGTGAGCAATCGCATTATGCCAATCATAATTATTCGTACAATAATCTAAGAGATCTTGGTGGAAGAAAAGATTGTTATACTTCCTAATTCCAAACTTAGCATTCAGCGTAAAAACTAAGCATGTGCATTGTTCGAATTCTAAGCCATTTTGACAGAATTGCAAATTATATATCTGGGGAGTGCACGCATCACACATAGATCAGGGGGCCATTGGCGTTTTCTCGCCCGTGTTTTTCAGCGCTCTGGTTATACTTATTCTGAAGCTATGGAGTACGAAAAACCCAATCTTAGGCTAAGCTTATACGAGGCCAGTATCACACAGTTGCGACATCGAATTGCCCCATTCGAAGATGAGTTTAGAGCCTAAAACGTCTATAATAGAGCAGAGTTGAACAAATGCTTTAATGCAAGAATTTTCAAGAGTAAACATGACCGAAGAATGGTTTGAATACGGTGTTGTGACTGTACGCAACTGATGTCGTGTAAACGTTTCCATAGCTCTCTCTTACGGTATGGTAGGCCTAAAACTTTTCTCCATATTATGTTGCACATAGTTATGGTGACTTACAATATGGAGAAGTCTCAGTGGTAGACTACCACGCTTTCTTCTTGCTGCCTCTAAAAGGATTGATATAAATCATCAAAAATGCCAAGTATCAAGTTTTTTCAAAATATAAATGTTATAAATATTTGTGCGAGCCCACGAATGATTCACTCTAATATTGTCGAAAAAGTAGGAATAGATTAAATTGTTTTCAAGTTTTGGATAGGTTACGCTACGTGACTGTGTTGTCTTACTATATTGCATTCTCAGATATTTGGTTATCTTAATCCTTTAAATTTGCCATGTATGCGCATATTCGCTGGAAAAAAACAAGAAATGAGATTAGTTGACTTGCAAGATTTCGAAAATAGGATACCAATGGGCGAGGGCTGTAGTTTACAGAGTACAGCTTCCTGCTTACATGAAAGACACGCCTGTAAAAAAATCCAACGGACGCTAAGTTGTTTAAGGTAATTTTTAGTAGTCAAATTTCCGTCAATTGAACCAACAAATTCAAACTATCTGTGGAATACGTCATCAAGAAGGGAATTAAACCATGAAAGAAAACTTTTGCAAGTTATCGTAAATTGCTTTCTATATCTTTTATAAGACTTAAAAGATGATTACAGCGTAAGGCGTCATATTTTATCAATTGAGAACTTTCAAATCAATTAAATGAAAAAGTTGAATTCGACAAATTTTTTGACCTCTAAAACGGGCCTAGGTGGCCTTTCCTGCATTCTATTACACTTACACTATAGGAGACATTATGGTCGTTTGTAATTGCGTGTAAAGTTCGAAAAAAGGAATAAGATAATACAAAAGATGATGTATCTGGAACTAATCAATCGTCTAAAATGGTTGGCATTTGGTCCAGGCCAGATAGAACTTGGAAGCTGTCACGGCCGCAAGCTCATTACAGACGAGGAACGGCATATCCGGGGAGTATTACGACTCAATCATAGGGCCTGGCGTAATCTATATGGGTCACGCAAGGTTAAGAATACTTTGACGATGCAGTTGCCTGCTGGGAGGCAGGCAGTATATATATACTACAACTTGACGGAGCTTTGATGCATTAAACTATTGAATATCGTTGAATCAAGAACAAACAAAAGACTGCAGCGAAAAGAAAAGTAGAAGGAGACATAATAGTTTTCTGGTAAAATGAAGGTAAGTGCATGCACAATCTGTTGGAGTTACTGCAGTGAATACAATACGGTACTTTATGTTTTATACTATACGACACCATATCTATTTGATCTTTTGGCTATATATCTCGTCGTAATCCGCGATATACGGCATGTATCCTGCCAAGTATTAGAGATATCGAATAACTAGTTTTGACTCGTTTACCCGAGCGAACAATTTCTCGTTTACTCTAAGCTTTTACTTATGCAGATGTAGGCCTAACTTCTCTTATAACCATAATTACATGAATAGTGCGCTTGTTTCTGTTTTAAAACTATAATGTACTTTGCAGCGCATACGAGTGTTTGTTAAATGTGTAGAAGTGCAGGATGTACTGCACTACAGCATACTAGTTCATTTTGACTTCACTGATCCTAAATAATATATTAACCTTCTTTCCTCGATCGTTTTAATAAAAAATTCATGTAAAAATCGGTATCGGTCTAAAGGCAAAATCGCACTCTCACGGGCATTTGATTCGCCGTCAAAGTTAAAGCGCATTATAGTACAACGTCGTTACTCTGTGACACAGTTTACTTCATTTGCATAATTTGCGTTTGAGGTTGAGGCTCACGGGCACTTCTAAATCCAAGTTTTTTTCTTTACAATTAAGCTATATATACACGCAATCCTTCGTTTCGATCGCAAATCAAATTGCGTCAAAATTATAGCATAGCTGATTAATCTTTAGAGGAAGACTGATCGTAATCAACAATTAAGAGCTATTTTTATTTTAGTGTATTTTTATTAATAATAATATGAATTGTTGTAATACTGCCAAATAAAACAGTTTTTAGCCGTCACCGCTTGCATTCTATGTATACTTCAGCGGCATAAACTTCCTTAGAAAATAGGTCGGTATGTACCAGATGTAAAAATAGCAGCCAAGGGGGCAGATATCATTCAGCTGCAATGTAAATTTAACAAACAGTCTCTTTATTTTCTTTTTTAAATCACAGGACATTCGCATTGCTTCAAACTTAGTCGTCCTATTGGCTGTTTTGCTTCTATTATCGGAAATTATTGCAAGGATCAATGGCGCACCAGTGTCTACGAATTCAGGTTAGCGAATACTGAAAAAATAATATTATCGCCAAAATGTGGGAGGGGAAATACAACTTACAGGCACAGTTGAGCTAATCATACAGTATGGTATAAAACACTCTTTAAAACACCACTTAAAAACACGAGCAGGGGTGTTTTTTCAGATATAAAACACGAGGCAATATCTGATAAAAACTTGAACTGCGAGGGTTTCAAGTGTTTTAAAAAACGAAGTGTCTCATGAGTTTACTGGTCAACTGACTTTAGTAATTACAAATGTCCCGTGAATTGTTTATGGTTTTTTAAGCAATATATAAACATCAGTACCCGCGAGGCGTCTTTGATATAGGATTTAAAAACCCGAGTCGAAGACGAGTGTTCGTAAACCTATTAGCTGATGCTTTGTGTTGTCTATTAAACGAATGGATCAAAACAACCAAGTTATCAAACTTGTTTTGAATTTCGATTAATTTTAGCACGGAAAAGTGAGAAGAAAGGTTCATATAAATTTGGGGCGAAATCTTTATATAAGATACAAACATTGATCAAATATGTATTTCTTTTGAATTTTGTTCATGAATTGCTAATGATTTTGTTAAGATAAATTAACAATTGACTGCTTGTTTCAGCTTCATCAGTAACATGTCCTCCTCGCTCTGGAACATGTTGGTGGGAACCAGAAGATACGTGTAACGACAATGCGGAGTGTCCAACATTTTCTAGTCACAGGATATCTCTTTGTTGTCCTCATGCTTGCATAGGGAAGAAGATTTGCATGGACTTTGCTTGTAAGTTTAAAGTTTTTTTAGAACCATACACAACTAGTGGAGGAGATATGACTGTGATGTTAATCAGTATCCTGGGAAGCCAGGACAACTGGTTTACCAAGCAAATTTTAAGGTTGACAACATATTCGATATGCTGTTAAATCTTACTTAAAAATAATGAAAAAAGAACTTGTTGATCCGTATTGAAACTGCAGAAAAGTGGTTAGTGATTGGAAATGTTTTCAATGAGGTACTATTTTGAAATATTCCAATCTTGTAGCAGTTGGAAATACTTTCGAAGAAGTAGTGCTTTTAAATTGTTTAATTGATACGTAACTTTCGGGAGTACATAAGTCAAATACTAGACCTTGGACTTCGCCGAGACCTCAGTTTTTTCAGGCGTAACTATCGCTGACCTGTTCAAACAACTCTCACACTTCGCAAAGTCTTTGGAGAGTGGATTCAATATGCCACAAACGTCAGTTAGCTTTGTATGCATGAGTTTCCCTAACGCTCATTCGTATTCTTACATTTTACAGTGCCAGCTCCACCAACAACGGCAACATCTACCATGGAAGGTATGACCGCTCCTGAGTACACAACGCGACCAAGTACGGAATTCCCGTCTACTAGAAACCCAAGCACCGTCGAGCCTTCGACAATACAAAGAGTTACGACTGAAGAGGAGAGATCTACCACAGCTATACCTGAGTTACCCACCACAACCGTATCACCATCGAAAACTCCAGCGTCGACAGCCTCGATTACAGAGCTACCAACAACAGTTCTGGAAACGACAACGACAGAACGAATTACCACAACGACTGAAATTCCAACGACAACCAAGCTTCCGATCACGACTTCGCCACTCTCAACAACAGTGCAGTCCACGAAAAGCACATTATCACCAACTACACGAAAAAGTACACCAGATCCATCAGTGTGCGGTCGTAGCGCCGCAAAAGATATCCTTTTCATCATAGACGGTACTGTTAATCACCGACAATATTGGCCAACGAGTGCGAGAAAATTCAAGCAAATAAAGCAACTTTTGAAAGATGTAATCTCGGAGTTGAAAGGCGACAAGTTCAGAATTGGTGTATTGCAATATGGACAAATGAAAGAGCCTAAAATGGAGATCGATTTTCCAGAAGGCATGACAACTTCTGAACTGAACTACCAAATTGATGATATGGTACAAATCGGCGGTAGCAAAAGATTAACTGGATCGGCACTGGCTGTAGCTAGCAATAAGGTAAAGAGAACGCACAAATTATTGAACATTGCACCTATTTTGTGTAATTTGTACTGTGCCCTTAACAAATACCGTTCCAAGCATATCGTATACCTGTAACTGCTCATTGTGCTTAATTTGAAAATGTGTAAACTAGCAATCCATATTGACAAATTTTCATCGAAACGCTTTTTGAGTTACATTCTAAAGTGTTTTTGTGAATTAAAGTCTGCAATTGACATGTTCATATACACCTTTCTTTCTATCAGTCAAAGAAATACATTTTGGCACAATTTCGATTTGATAAATTTTTAAATCATACTTGGAAAGAAGAAATTATAAAAAACTTTTAAATTTGGATTTTAGTAAACAGAGAGCAGTAGCATATATTCTGGTAAATAAATTTGGAGTTTTTCGGTGCTGTTTTGACAATTTTAGAATAGGTATTGCAATGTACAACTGGTTGTTACTATCTGTCCCAACACCACTTTAATTGAAGCTAATTATGGCACTGTCTATTGCAGTTGTACGAATTGAATTCACTTTATGAGCGCGCAAGTGCACAAGATATCGTGGTTTTGATAACGCGTGGCAGACCGTCCGATAAGAAACAAGCAAGTGCTGAAGTTGAAATGCTGAAACGTAGGAAGGTTCGCGTGATCACCATTGGACTAACATCCTATCCAAGATACTTGAAAAGATATTTGGAATACATCCCATCGTCCGAACACGATTTACTTTTCTCCTCGTACAGCGAACTGGCAAACCAGAAAACCGAAGTCCTTAAAAAGCTTTGTTTGCCTGCTGAACTACCAGGAAGTAAGTTTACGATGAAAAGTTTAAACCAGTTTGCATTATACGGATGATTACTAATCTGACAGAAGGCTACCCCTGTTTGTCCGTTGATTGTTTTGCTTGTCCGTTGGCTTATTTTGTCTGTCTGAAAAAAATTTCCCCGGATATCAGCACATAAAAAATAGACCAGTTTACAGTTTACCGATGTGATGGGCGTGGAACGGAATAACTGACAAAAGCACATAGAAAACATGATTACAGAGACAGCTATTAGACACAAATACAAACGGCACTTGTCAAAACTTTATGTAACTTAGCTCATAAATGCGATAATCTGAAGATTTCACATTCAATCCCAGTACAAATTCAAATGTAAATTTTGAGTTCCCCTCAAAAACCTGTTTTGCGCCAAAAATCACTGATTATTCATATCAATAAACTTAGTAAAACTTTCGGCAGTTTGAAAAGTGTTGAGGATTCAGATATTTTGATGAAAGACGTACTTTTCAAAATAATTCGGAAGTAACGGTGTTCTGCAGACTCTCATACGTGTATTGATCATGCACTGATGATTCTTAAACAACTTATGACACTCAGTCTTTTTTTCGCAGCCCGATCACTTTGCTACAACAAGCAATACGACATTCACTTTCTGCTTGACGGATCCAGGAGCATCAACCATTTCGAATTTGACAGGAAAAGAAAGTTCCTTCGAGATGTATTCTTCTTACTGGAGTCCGAATCAGACTTAAACATTGGAATGATGCAATTCAGCACGGTTGATAAAACTGAAGAAGTATTGGAACTTCAGAAGCATTCATTAGACGAAGAACTATATGTAATAGAAAATATGGATTATCATTCTGGAAGAAGAACTATGTTGGGTGACGCATTGAGCCAAGTGAACAATGAGGTTTGTAGTGCAATATTTTGATTTTTTACTCCCATAGGCTCTGGGACCACAGATTTTACACTATTCACGTATATGAATCCTGCATCACATTATTTAATATTCTAACTGTCTTGCTTTAGAAGTACAGTTTGTTTTTATTTTTTGTCAATTCATTATTGCTCGACAAGCGACAAGAGAGAATGATTATTTTCAATGTCCAACAAATCAACTTCGAAATACGAGACAATATTAACGTTTGTAATTACTAGCGCTGTTACAATGATGTTAAGGAGTTTATAATCCACGACGCTACACGTGACGTTGCGGGGAGTTAATATACAATTTATAGTCTCAAAAAGTTCCAAGAGAATTCAAAACTTCGTAGTGACCATGATCACAGATGAGCACGCTGCCAAATCAAGCATTTCACGGTTTTTTAGGGGGAAGTAGCGTTAGAATGGTTAATCCAAAAATCAACCTAGTAACAAATATTGCATCATTTTCGTTCAATTTATTCGTCACCAGGTGATTCTGAAAGGCTTTAAATCTTCATTATAGCGCTTAGCATTGCTTCGCGCTAATTATCCGGAACTGAATGCCGCGTTATCGTGCCGTTACGCCTCTTAGATTGTACACTCTCAGATGATTCGTGTCTACGGAAGGCTCGGAAGCCGATTCCATTAGTGTGCTACATCTAAACGTCGTTATTTAGAAGATTTTACTCTTCCACAAATGCAATTGTCTGTCATAGACTCTTGTCTGTCGTACACTCTCTTCGACACAGTATAATATTAATTTTTGAACTATTTTCTAGGTTTTCACTGGCCGTGATGGTGATCGTTCGGGAGTTGAAAATGTGTTGGTCATTTTCAGTGATGGTGAAGCGCACGATATCGAGGTTGCGTATCGAGAAGCAGACGACATGAAAGAAAGAAATGTGCGCGTCATTGCCATTTCCGTGAGCGAACGAGGCTATATCGGAAAAGAAATGAAAAAATTAGCCACAGATCTGAAGCATACTTTGAGCATAGAGCTGAGCAACACTGCGTACTTTGCCAAAAAAGCAGTTTCCATGATTTGTGAGACAGAGAAATGAGATGCCGGCGTCAGTATGACCGTTGTTTAATATTGACAACGGACTGCAAGCAGTCCACCTGTTGCTGTAGTTATGTAATGTGGTTTAGGTAGTGTAATAGGTTGAGTAAAATAACTAAAGAACAGAGGTACTGCTCGCAGTGTATAACAGAAAAAAATCGACTAAGGTCACGTCAGATTCAATTTCTCATGTAAAGACTATCGTCCATAGATATGCAGACGCAATGTCCGAGCCGGTGGAGCATGTATGTCATGTCTAAACATGCACTGCAGCGGTTAGCATCTATAGTGCATGTTTGAAAATGCATGTTCCACCCACGGGGGAAAGCGGTAGCAGTGGAAGATACATTAACACTGCTAATTGTGGGACAGGCTGCACATGTAAGTTGATCTCTGATCGAACTGTAAAATAGATTCACAATGATGCACATTGACATAGTTTAATAAGTATATTTAAAGTCACTTGTCTCATAAAGAGCCTGTAAAAATTTTTGATGTGTTAACTTAGTTTTATTTAAAATACTAAAATCTAAATAAACTATGATGAAGTAATAACTGGAGTGTGTTTTGTAGTTCTTGTTTGGAAGGTGAAAAAATCACGGAGGAGATGTTTTACTTCCGTTTGTTGTTTCGTTTGTGTGTTTGTAGGTCCCTTTGCTGTTTTGTTTCTTCGATGTGCTTTCGTGCGTATTTGTTTGTTTTTCCGTTCCTTTGTGATTGGTTAAAGCGCTGACAGAACAAAATATTAGAAAAACATGAGTTGAGTAAAAAATATGCTATCCTTTGACTTTTACACATTATCAGGATACAGCAGTGTCTTGCATCTAAGGCCTGTTTTAGGCCTGTTTCAAACGTCGCGCTACTGTCGTGTCGAATGCATTAAAAACAATCGATAATGAGGAGTTTCAGCTGATTAACTATTGTTTTTAATGCATTCGACACGGCA
>JAODVM010265139.1:0-12458 GCA_025400095.1 Phenganax marumi | reverse complement strand
CAGTAAGCAGGAATAACAGTAAGCAGGACCTCCCTAATGTTTATAAAATAGTTGGCCAGCCTCTTCATTGCATCGTTTTCATAAAATCTTCATTAAGCACTTCAAAAACTTTAAAATTTATAATTCAGATGGCCGCCATTTTGAAAACAACAATCGATTACACAACATTTTCGCAGAATACCGCTGATCATGTTGAATGGCGAACAAGTGTTTTCGCGTGCAAAAATGCCAGGCGTGGTAGGTGCCACTTTTGAGAATTTTTAATTTCAATTTTGTACCTGATCATTAGTAGGTTGACACTAGAAAACACAGACTTAATTGGATGGAGACTACAAGGCTTATTATAAGCTGTGTAAAAAAAATCTAGAAGAAGAAGAGTATGTCTCAATTCTGTGAAAAAATTTTTGAATTTGACATGAAACTTCTGGAGTTTATGATACACAATTTAGCACGTAGTTGACCGCAGTGTCAGGGGTCGAATTTCAGTCTCACCAGCATCTCGACAAAAAATCGTTATAACTCAAGGAAAAATTAAAATTGAGAAATCTTAATATTGCCTTCAATCCTTTCAGGGTAAAGGTAATTCATGGTAAAAAATATAGACAATCTAATTTTCAACCCTAAAATGCACTGCATAGTTCTTAGTAAGACAGCCACTTAAAGCCCCGGCACAGGTCATCCATTCATGTCATTCAGCTCGTTGCCATGGCAAAAACATGTGATATCAGAGAATTTGGAATTGAAAAACTAACCATGTCCTTCATAAATGGAGTAAATGAATTGGCCAAGGTATAGATGTATCAGTTTTCATACTATTACTCTATGTAATATAACATTTGATTCTACATATATTCTGAAGGAATTAATGTCAGGAATTATCAAATACAAATGACCCCACTCAAGAAATAAAGATTTAAGCCATATATAGCAGGAAATAAAGTAGATGTCTGAGTCGGGTTTTTTTAAGTAAATTTTGTTAAGGATGACGGTTGGAAAACAATTCTTCATGATGGAGAATGTGTTTTTCAAAGTACATTGGTGGCGTTTTGTGCAGACAATGTTGGAAGCCACTATGTTGCTGGTTATGTAGAAGGTGTTGGAACTTCCCTTCGAAAGTGCAGGAGCTGTTGGTGTATTGGAGATGATATGTATTCAAAGGTAATTCTGATAAGTTGAAAATAAGGATAAAGTACCAATATTTATCCTAAATATCCATAGATCTTTTAGAAACTTCAATGTTTTTAAATAGCCAATCAGAAACGAGGAAAACTGAAAGTACCTGTGATTATGTTAATTAGAATAATGTGCTGAGACCTTATGGATTTGGTCAATAATGTAAAAAGAGTGTCCGTATTCCAATATAAATTGTGTTTCTTTCTTTGGCCATTTTAAATCAAACCTGGCTGTCACCTAGCTAAGTGACTGTATAACCAGTCACCTATTGCCAGAGTGCATAATGCAATAAAAGCAATGTTTATGTTTTAAGAATGTTTTTTTTTGGTCTGTGATAATTGGATATTAACTAGTAGATACCGTGGTTAATGTGAATCTGAGTCTACCGAATTCCATATACCTAAAATGTATGAAAGAGAGTAAAAAACTTGGGTCTTTACTTGGGAAACGGCACATACTATAGCCAACCATATAAAATAACACAAATTTTGTGTGTTTTGCACATTTCCGACACACTGGCTTAATTTATATGCTTTTAGTTTACAGCAGAAGAGTTTCAAGAAAGGACACTTGTTAAGCATATGGAACTTTGTGACATGTCAGAAGATCCAGATTTGCAAAAATTCGTCAAAACTACTTTTGGAAGAACCAAATGGAGTATTTTGGGACAGATTAAGCACTTCGACATTACAAAACAATTTCCACATGATATCATGCATGATCTCTATGAAGGCATGCTACCTTATGAATTGAAGTTGTTGCTGCAGTACGTCACTGGCAATTCTGGCGGTCATGTATTAATACCCTTAGATGAAATAAATAGATGCATCAGTGACTATGAATACGATTATCCTGACAGAAATAAACCAATTGCTATTGCAAGAAAAGTCCTGAAACAAGATTCCACAGAAACGTTAAAGGAAAGTGGTATGAAAATGCTTAGGCTTTGTGATGTGACAAAAATATGCTAAATACTCTTTCTCACAAGGATACATGACGTCATTTTTGGGCACTGCATATTTCAAGTTTGACAGTATAAACATGATGAAATGCAATGGTGTACTGCTGTAGTTATGTCAATACTTATGTGCATTATGGTAACTTTACAAATACAATCATAAAAAATGGCATTAGCTGTAAATTTTTCATTTAAATCTACAAAACAAGATCTGACAGTATCCTATGAGGTCATTTTGCCTTCATGAGACAGGCTAATTGCTTAATCCAAAATATCTTTGTCTGTCTATAGCAGTCCAGATGGGATGTCTGGCTTTTCACCTTCCGTTTTTTATTGGTGATGCTATTGAAGATGCAGATAGAAAATGGAAATGTTTCATACTTCTTTTGAAAATTACCAGCATATGTTCAGCATATGAAATAAAGAGAGAACATGTCAACATCCTGAGAATACTTATTGCTGAACATCACTCTATCTTTCGAGAGGTTTATCCTAATGCCAGTATGATACCCAAGATGCACTACATCATACACTATCCTTCACTGATTCTCAGGTAGCAATTTTAGTTTTAGTTTTAGTAATATGTACAAAGGTTTCGAGGTGTACCAATCTTTCCAAAAAGAAATCTCCCCACTTTCTATAATACTTGCAAAGGTACACGTAAATGCCCGCAAAGATGAGCAAGTTTTCCTTGCCAGACATACGCACGAGCAAATTTTCTTGTTGAAAAGACTAGATTTTGAACCTGGCTCTTTGTCAAGAAAACATTGCTTGCCTGTAAAAGCCTTAAATTTCAAAGTTTTATAACGTTGTGCGCTTAAATTTTGCCATATTGAAAATATGCACCGCTTACACTTTGTAGGTATGGTCCACTGAGAAATATATGGTGCATGAGATTTAAAGCAAAAAACTTTTATTTCAAGAGTCTTCCGCTTCAAAACTTTAAAAATATACCTAAGACTATTGCTACTCAACATCTGGGCAATATGTGCATGAATCTGAACCTGGAAGAAGCAACCCAAATTATTTATACAGAGGAGATGAGGTGTCTAAATGTAAGTAGTTGATGTGTATTCTGGGTCAACATGTTTGTGTATTACTATTGACTAATTGTTTCATCAATTATTTACAGGTGAACGTGTTAAACTGAAAAGTCATAGATGCTGGGAGTGTTTTAGAGAAAGGATTGGCGACGATGCTGTGGCTGTGGCATTCAGGCATGTTCATTATAATGTAATAAATTGTTGCAGCAAGGGACGCATTTCTTCGCTTTACACTGTGAAGTGACATCAGTTGAAAGTAGTAAACTTTGCAATTGGTATTTCTATTCTTTTTTTTTTCTACTTCAAGCACTGAATGTGTGACTATACACGGAATTGAGTATCGCATAGGATGTTGTATGCACATTGGTGAGGTAGAATTGTATCCTTGTTTTGGAGTACTTAAGTAGATTCTTGTAATACAAGATGAAAAGTTTTTTGTGATACAACCGCGACTTATTTTATGACATGTTGAAAAGCTTCTCGCCTACGAAATTGGACCTGAATGTGGGGACGATGTCATTACAACATTTGGAGAACTCAAAAACAAAGTTGTGGTTTCTAAGAAATATGCAAATGGACATTTGTACATACAGTTGACAAATTGCAGCGAAATTAAGCTTGATAGTTAAAACGATATTTACATCACCATATATGTTGTTTTTGTGTGAAAGCCTCAATATCACGCATGAGTTGTGAAGTAATCACCACTAAGGTGATGCTAGCAAACATGAAACGTTTAGAGAAAACATAAGGTGAAGCGGAAAACAGTGTTCAGCAAAGTACTGGTATTCTGTACTTAAGTAAAAGTAAAAAGTAACTCCTCAATTTACACTTGAGTAGAAGTAAAAGTATTGTCTAAAAATTTTATTCAAGTAAAAAGTAAAAGTACTGTTGGAAAACTTTTACTTAAGTAGAAGTAAAAATCTGATCTAAACATTTACTTAAGTAAAGGAAAATTTTTACTAAAAGTACTACTGGAACAAAATATACATTCTCATAAACCATTAACAAATTTGAAACATAAC
The DNA here is from genome assembly GCA_025400095.1 of Phenganax marumi. NCBI lineage: Eukaryota > Metazoa > Cnidaria > Anthozoa > Malacalcyonacea > Clavulariidae > Phenganax > Phenganax marumi. Next base: position 8,259 of record JAODVM010265139.1, on the reverse strand, counting down.
AATTGATAACACAAGCAAATAAAGTAATAAATACGAGTTTGGCGCCAAGTACAACACACACGTCTACAACAAGCAACCGCAACTTCTCAAACTTCGATTCTAGACTAGGCTTATTCGCTTTCTGCAGAGAACTCCACGCTTTTTACTTCGGCTGTGCAACCGAAAGTAACGAAGTTAAAAAGTAAATACTTAGCTAAAATTGTACTCCGTTACAAGTAAAAAGTATCTGCTAAAAAGAATACTTCGCTACAAGTAAATACGATGTTTTTTTACTTAAGTAAAGTAACGAAGTAAATTTACTTCGTTACTGACGATCACTGGTTATGTCTAATATAAACACCTGCAAATGTAAAACATCCCACTCAAGCCAATGGTCTTCAACAGCCAAAGTATTTAAATCTGATGCAAATTTTTTCCCAGCACTGCAGCTTAACAAGTACCTAATAAGCAACAAAATCTTTTTCAGGAGGTACACGTACTAAACAAGCTGTCACACTGTAGAACGAAGAGATACAAAATGCATAATTGTTTGTTCTAATTAAAAAAGTAATATACTAGACAAGAACATACCGGCATATTGCATTGGGACTAAAAATGTAACGATCATCTTCCACTTCCAGAAAAGGAAGCTAAACAGACAAATATAACAAATGAATAACGTGGCTGCATGTAGAACTTAGTGTATTATAAGAAACTAATCCTAACGTCATTTGTTAAGCATGCTGTACAACATGCAAAAAATCTCAATCGACCAAGAACAGAAAAATATAAAAAATGATGTTACGTATTTAAATGTACCTTTGGTTCCTTCAGAAACGGAAACCTTTTTAACGCCTCTGTAAGAAATAATATCATACATTAGGAGACCAAAAGTACACTCACAGAAAAAAGTAGTAAAAAAGGTGTGTTGGATGTTGGCCAAGAGGGCGTTGGCCGTTGGGGCATTTGGTGGGCATTTGGTGGGCATTTGGTGGACGATGGGCATTGGGCAATTTATACTTTACTTGGACCGATCACACATTTATTAATTACTTTAAGAGTTCATCTGCTCATATAAAACAGTGGGAGGTACATGAAGATCGCAATAAGTACACTGAGACTACAATAGTAACTTACCATTTCTGTGCACGTGTTGCACGGTTACGCCAGTTCCAGACAACTTATCTGCTATCAGTACTCGGAGAGTAAATAGATTATGTTTATCAGTGTAGAGCTTCATCGAGAAGAAACGGCGAGACAGGAACCCCGTCTTCCTCGAGCCACAAATGTTTGCTGACAAAAGTTGTCTAAATGATCTGAATATCATAAACATAAATTCATTTCTGATGATCACGCTCAGCTGTGAAAGAAACAGAGGGATTAAAAAGATTAAATTAAAAGGATGATGCAAAAATATTGAGGGTTTACCGGACACGAATGGACCAGTAGTACCATGAAGGAATAAATTGGAATACAACGGGACAATTTTACAGTGTTGAGGGTCTTTGAGGAAAATATAGGAATATATATGTATGAAGAAATTTTAGGCGGGAAATTTTGACAAGGAGAAGAGAGTTTTGAAATTTCAGAGTGGGCAGTTTATAGCACCGGTAAATTTCGATATTTTTCCTCCAGTATGTCTGAGATTAAAGAGAATTTATGCCAGGAGAACTGGAGGAGACCAGTGGAAAGTATAAAACTCGTTGTAAAAAAACGAACAAGAAAAACAGATGAGGCACAATCATCAAGACGTCTGCAGGCAAGAAATCTCAACACAATGCAGGAATCCTTGCCAGCTGGACAGTTGAAAAGACGTAATCCATTTGGATGTTCAGCGAGCAAGAAAGCAAACATTAAAAAAAATTGTGGGAATGAAGAGCATATAAAATTATTCAGTACTTTAGATCAATCAGTGTCTAGAAATATGGCCTCTAATATAACACCAGCAACACTTAATCAAAACTCAGAATGCCAAACCTTAGGTGAGAATATTGATAGCTGTAATGAAGATGATATCGAGGTTCGCACTAGACCTATGTCTGGAGAGAGATTACCAGTTGACTGGAGTTTGAAAACCAAACTTCGCTTTACATCAATTCATCCATTTAATTGGTGTTCCAAAATGCTTGGCAAGCAAGAAGCCAGAGGTGTTATGAATTTCGTCCAGTGTCAAGACCCGGATAGCATGGTTAATTCCATAAGTTTCCAACGGAATATCATGTACTGGATTCACCCTACACTACCATGGCTGTCCCTCTTTCCTCGGCTATTGCCTAATATGAAGTTGATGAGCAAAGTACCGAATGTTGCTGAGAATCAAGATATTGCTGATGCCTTACAAGCTAGCTGGTCCCAGAGTTTTCGTTCCTTGTTTAATCTTCTCCGTAGTGGTTATTGTGATTATTTTTACCTGTGTTCAGCACTGTTCACTGTGTTGTTTCGAGCAACAAAGATTGGTGGTGTGTCTTCAACATCAGCTTTTATCACTCCAACAACAAAGGGGATAAGGGAAGGTTTTGACAAAGCAGGTACAATACAGTACAGAATATAATGTTTACTGAGACAAGAAGAAGTTGTGTTTGCTATTTGTCCAACTTTCTTTTTCTCAATAAATTGTAATGGTAGTCCTCATTGAGAGAAATGCTTTTTTAAAAAGAGTCCATCATTTAATGCCCAACACCACACCATGCTGCAGGTCATGGTAAGATCCTTTGACTTGAACCCATTAAGTAGCAAGAGTCTCACCCTGGTGAGTAAAATCATATAGGGTTAGACAAGGCAAATGCAAGAGCACAATGGGATGGATTGCCATGCAATGGGTTAATGGCCAGTACATAGAAGTCAAACATATTTCTTTCTTAGGCATCCTTTACACCTTACCCGTTCTTGAGGCGAAAAATATGACATCCAGTGATGATGAAGAGAATGACTTACTGAATAACGATATTGATGACAAAACATCTTGGTTGGAAAGTATAGGTGTTGGCAATGAAACTCTTCCTCAACTGCAGCAAAGTAAAATCTCCCAACAACGAGTGAAACTAAGAAACATTGATCATCAAGGTTCATCGCTTGCTGTAATAAGTGGCTCCTGTCATACTCAAGCATTGTTTAACTATCTACTGAATAGCAAAACACTGATATCAAAGACAGGGTCTCATGCTGGTATCCCTCCCACCCTACTAGCACCAGTAGCATTTGCTGGTGCTACTTTGGAATCCTTCACTGCAAAACCTGGTGTGATCAAACAGGGCAAGAATCTAGAACAGGTGATGACTGATAATACCAGATTTTAGTCTCTTGCATGACTATAAACAGATTGGGACATATCAGCTTACAAACATACACTTCATCTCACCTCGAATTTACAGAGTAGCTATAAAAAAGCAAGCAAATATCTTCAAGACAAGTTTCATACAACAATCTAGCAGTAATATAATCAAAAACAAAACATGGTTGTGTCAAGTTTACTTGGACCTGATTAGTGCTAAGTGCTCTGGTTGTCAATGTTAGTTGGTTCAAAAGCTGAAATTATATGTTCATGATTTCAAATACAGAACAGTCAGAACCATTCAAATTCACATACAACCATGTTTTGATGATGGCAGGTTGGGGATGACTAGTTCAATAATTGTGATAAAATATCTGTTTTTTAGAAATATAGTCTGGATATTACTGGTCCTATTTTACCTGGGAATTTCTCCAAGCTTTGCCAACTCTTTGAGTCAACCCAGCAACATCAATTCTCTTGTTCACCTGCAACCCTTCAAGCAACAGCACCATTTAATGTTCTGTCATCTGACATGCAAGAAGAGCCTGATGATGGCAATGATAGCATTTTAAAACAACCTTTAAACTTGGGGACAGCAAGTCTAACTTTCATCAAATGTGATCAACATCTCTATTCATGGGAAACGAGCTAATGAAGTCTGTTGATGCATATTAGGATTGTTGGGGGTGGCTTGGTTTTATTATTCATAGTCACTGGTTATATACTTCGAAATAAACAAATGTACAATACCAATATATTTATATTAATATTTAAATATATTATCCTTTTTACCACAAACTAATTAAGTGTGGTTGCCCAAATCACAAAGTGTAAATCCCCCGCTAGTTTTCTCCATCGAAAAGATAGAGTCCCAATCTTTCTTTCAAACAGTCACAAAAGTGACCATTTATAGAAAACATTGTGTGACTGTGAGATATAAATAAATGGCATTAAATATATTTTACTATTCTTCATTATTTCTCTTTTGGCGGTTGCGAGGCCACGAGTAGTATACATAACTTCCTACAAATCTTATTCTATCAAAAATTGTTATTCCTTGAAAAGTGATGAATATTGGTCTGGTCTGGTGGGATGAAGTGGTTTTACATTAGCCAGTACTTGCCTTGCATAGTTCGTATTGTGCAAACCTGCTCGACGTAGTGCTTGTTCTATTTTGTGACGTGGATCTGCAGTTATCTGAACATAACAAAATTGTCTCAATACTAAAGTTCATAACAATCTCGGTCCAATGAGTTTTGATGGACGTCACTTGTAAAGCCTGATTCTCCTACGTCGCCGACAGTCAGCGACGTTAATTGCTCTTGATCACTCCTGCCTAAAATCCTTTGTCCATCGTAATAATTTTCTCTTTCAATTATGAAGAACAATAGTCGCAAGAGCATCCCCGACCATTAGCGACGTATGAGAACCAGGCTAAACGTATAGAATCTTTTGTCTATCGCAAATAAATTTCTCCTTTGAGGATCAAGAATAAAGCATCGCCGATCATCGGCGACATATGAGAACCAGACTCCTGGTTTCCATATGGTCGCAAGTGTCGTAAACGAAGAGTCACGATATCTCTGAACAGCCAAAATATTCTATCTTCTAAGAGTAAATCTTATACAAAACATACATATTGTTTACTAACACTTGCTTTGCTAATAACTCCTTTGAAACTATTCTAGTTCGGTCGATAAGAAAGATCGCGACTCTGTCTTTACGACAGTTACGACCATATGGAAACCTGGACGCCAATCCTTGATGCACAAGTTCGGCTAACTATTACAACCAGCCCGGCAGATCAGTGGTTGTACAAATGAGTGTTATCGTGTATCACAGTGCGTGGATAAAGTAGAAATTTAATCAACTCGTAGAGAAACATAGCTATCTAAATAGCAAAAGAAAACTGTTCTGCTTGTATACCTGTTTTGTATTAAAAGTATGGATTGTGAAAAGTGGTTCTTGTGAGCCCAATTCCTCTGTATGGTTGTCAATCCTTACGTCATGCCCTCTGGAGGCCTAAACATAAAAACATTTCCATTGTGCACGAATCGCATATCAACTTGAAGTAAAAATTTTTAAACGCAATTCAAACCTTTCGTTTTGGTCAAGATACAATTTTTCCGACCGAAACCAGCCCGACTCCTGGAAAAGAAAATCCCCCCCCTTGCAGTTCTGAAATTGTACCTACCTCTGTGGGTTGAAGAACACGACTTGGATCAGCAACTACGCTCACGCACACCTTGAAACACAAAACAGTACTTCAGCTACGAAATAAATTAAGCTTCGTCTCTCTAGCAATGCGCCGAACTACAAGCATAGAAAATTGTTGTTTGCGATTGAAATTGGTCCAAGGTAAAAAGGAAACCTGATCTCTCAACTTCTGAAGTGTTTCCTCTCTCTTTTCTTGTTCTTCTAAGATTTTCTGTTGCATCAAACGCTTCTCGTTTCGACGTTTCTTTAGTTCCTCATTACGATAAGCGACCCTGAGAATGTAACAGCACATGTGAACTACACCGGTCCACCAAAGAAGAATTAAATGCTACTGGTTTACTTTTTCCAGAAGCTGATTAATCATTAATATACCTTTCAGCATCTCTCTGGGCTTGTTCTCTCAACAATGTTTCCATCTCTGTCAATCTTTCTTTTTCCTCGTCAAGCTTTTGTGCCTCTTCCTGCAGTTTCTTTTCTTGATAACTCTTAATCTAACAAAAACAAATCAACGATAAACTGATAACGGTTGATGTTTTTTACTTTATTGATCTATTCCAGAAGTTACAGTATACCGTTAAATTTCACTGCATAGCAATAAGATAATAAAATCCTTGCCCCCATTTAATGATGGTTTCTGAATGAGGTGCACGCATTGAGATGAATAAACTATCGTAAATAAACCAAGAATAAACCAACCGTACACCCATTGAGATGAAATGGTTTATTCATCTCAATGGGTGTACGGTTTTAACAGGTATAATTAAAACTAAACGTTTCAATGCTTGCTGTAACAACATTCAATGCATTCAAATTAAATCTTTCAATGTTTTGAAAGATCACCTTGGTTTGAATTTTTTCTCGTTTTCTCTTTTGCTTTTCTTTAACCATTTTTCGCCTTTCACTCTCTCGCTTTCTCAGTTTCTCCTCAATTTCCTGCTGGAGTCGAAACGCTTCAGCTTTCTGTTGTTGGAAAGCTGCGACCTACAGAGTAAAGCCACCAACGATAATTAGAATTTGGGAATCAATTTTAAAGCAAACAAAGCTGGGATTGAATGTTCTCCAACCATATACGTAAGTCGTATATCTATTACTGTATCGTGCAATGCTTGACTTTCAGACAAGGGACTGTACTATTAGCAACAAAAAAGATGCTGCCAAAAGTAGATATGTATCTACACCCACCTTCTAGAAAGACATAGTGTTTTTTCAACGTTATTTGCATGGCGAGGGTGTTAACTATGGCAGGAATGGTGCAGCTGTTGCATAACTTCTGTTGCAACTTGTTTTGCTATGATTTTACAACACAAGTTAGCCAACATTAAAGTTTAGAGCGAAAACGTTCCTAAAAGCTGTTGTAGCTCCCTGCTTTTGCATTTGCACAATGAAAACGTTCCAATATAAGTTTACTATTTCACAGAAGCTCCCAAACAGCGCGCTTACTTTTTCATGTAACTTTCTGCAAGTTTCCACTTGTCGTTGACGATTTTTTTCACGTTTTTTTTCATCTTCAAATTCAATCCAGGCATCAGCGAAAGTGATTTGAACCTTCAACAACAAATCCCGACGATCCTTCTCCCACGCATTGTAAATTGCAACCCGCTGACTTTCATACGATTTATAGGAAAACCACCATTTCTCGTGTTCAACCTACAAAAAAATAACTTCATTTGAACAGCCCATGTCTCATATGTCGCCGACAATCGGCGATTTCCATCTTTTGAGGTTACTTACGAGTAACATCCTTTGTCTATCGTAAACAGTACTCTCATGCAATGGTTAATAAATAAGGCCGCGAAAGCGTCGCCGATCGTTGGCGACATAATTATGAGAACAAGATATTAGCCTAAAACTTACAATGGCATGGCGGGATAAATGCGGCATCTCTCTTAACATCCTATCCACATATAGACTTCTTCGATTGGGCATATCAGCTGCATACTGATCCAAAATATGTTGAAATCGAAAATGATCATCTTTCTCCCAGCCGTCCTCTTTATTCCTACAATGCAGAAAAGATTAAGAGATTTCAGTTTTTTGTGACACAAACAACTTTAGCTTCGTTTACGCGAAATGATAAAACAATTTTAAAACAGCTCAAATCTCTAGCTTATTCAACATGCCTGCGTACGTTGGAATAGAATGTTGTATTATTAAAACCAACAAAGCATGGTGTGGACGAATAACCACATTCCTGCATTATGAATGTTTGGCAGGGCGGCAGGGTCATTCTACACGTTTTCACTTTATTTTGGACTTACTCTAGAATATCTGTGTACTTCACATGGAGGTAATCAAGGTGTGTTTTATATCTCTTGTCTAACAATTCAAACTCGCTGAGAACGACTGATTTCAAATCTTCATAAGGACAAGTTAAAGACAACGCTTCTTCAGGGATGCCAGGTGTGACATGAGGATATTCATCATGATGAAAGAGTCCATGTAATCGTGTCAAATCACTTTCTAACTCAGATTTTTGTTTTTCAAGTTGATCCATGATGTTTCTTTGCTGATATTTCACCCACTCCAGAATTCTCAAAACTTCTGAAGGATCAGATTCTCCTAAATCAATTGTCAAATAGACAATGAATCATTTTATTATACCACAAACTACATTAGTAATTTTGTATGGGACCCTGTTCAAAGGCATGTAGAAGAGGCCACTGCCACCTCACCAGCCAAGCAAGAAAGTACATAATAAGCAGTGGCATGCTGGCAGGGGGGGCCATGGCCCCCCCAGCTGTCAATTTCTGGGGGGCGCAGAAATGAATATGGGGCGCCGAATTTTGAATTTG
>JAODVM010265030.1:0-12462 GCA_025400095.1 Phenganax marumi | reverse complement strand
GATTAGCAAACTCTGCGCGCGCGATAAATCACGCACCCAGATTAACCTGGGCGCGTGTGGGCGCGCGCTGGCGCGATTGCGCGCCCCCAGAGGCAAGCCCTGGTCATGCGTTCAATGACGCAAGATGAAAGTGATTTCACTCTGCTTATAGCAACGTATGAAACTCCAGCAGTTCTTTCCGATTTGCCAATATCTATCCAAGCTTTTGGAAGAGTTAATCCTTGGCTTTTGTGTATTGTTAGAGCCCAGGCAAGTCTGAGGGGCAGCTGTTGCCGCTCATGAAAACCAGTTTCTGACTGTAATGAGACTGTGATTGGACATATTGGAACAAAAAATGGCTTGTTTGCTTCAAATACAGGACCTCCATACTTCTCAAGCTCAATAATGACCGCAATAGGCAAGTCAGGTGGTTGATGGTTGTTCTGAAATATTATATCAACAACTGTCCCCGCAGCTCCATTACGAAGCCCTACAGTTGACCACAAGTTCATGGTTAACATGACTGTGGCACCCTTCGCTAAAAATACAACTGGTTCTAACCCTGACATGTCATCAGAGGGAATCTTTTTTGCTATTTCTGATGAATGGCGACCATAAATATGAGCAATTGGATGTTCAAGCTTGGTTAGCTGCTCATGATTGTAATGGGCAACTTGTTCATTGCTACAGAAAAGTCTAGTAGCATCGTTAAATTCTTGTATATTTGTAATATTCGAAGGTTGACGGGTAAGGAGTAATTTCCAATCATCAATTGTTGACTCACCTTTGCGAAGTCTTAACAATAACTCTCTGAAACTGATCTGTTCAGATGTCATACCTTGTACTCGTTGATTCACGGTGAGTTTAACAACTTTGTCAAACATTTGATATGCTTGAAAGCCTTGTTCACCAACAGCGCTTGATGGTTTGGCATGATACAGTGGTTTGTCTGCCACAGGTGGTAACTGACCTGGATCACCAGTTAAAATTAACGACTTTCCTCCAAATACTTTGTAACAACCACTTGCTTGTTTGCAACGTTTGTCTATCCAACCAACAGTAACTTGGCCAAGCATAGAATACTCATCAATAATAATGTAATCTATGTCACTCAGATTTTCTTGCAATCGGCACAAGGCTTGCCCTGTTAGGTCTTTTTTACCTCGTGATCCTACAGGTAACTTCAATAAGAAAACGAACAGTTATTCCTCGTATATTGTACGCCGCTTTCCCAGTTGTAGCGGTAATAGCACACTTACTTCATAACAGATTTCGAATTGCATTGATAAGGTAACTCTTACCAGTCCCTGCCACGCCATTTATAATCAAGCACAATGGCTCTTTATGTGATGATGTATCTTTAAAATGAGTTTTGACAACATCATAACCAAGTTTTTGCATTTCATTAAAACTGTCAATATGAACAACATCATATTGCTCATGGCTACTGAATTCGTCCTTGTTTCTTTTTAACCATGATGGCATTTCATGGATTTTTTGTTCTGAATAATTACCTTGGTCAACGTGCCAGTCATGTACTAATTCTGATGTTTCCTCAGAGCAGTTAAAGGGTGTATGAAGATCTGATATAATCATCCACTCCTCCCGACTTGTCTCAGGTTGTTCAGAAGATTCAGCTTCTTGTTCTTGATTTTTAATGACAGCTTGTAACTTGTCAAACCAATCAGGGACATTGTGTTGTCCATAAGGTGTTTGCAAGAACTCTTGCCAAGAGTTGATAAAAGTGTCGCTAGTAGGGTTTTCTTGATCCCCCCATGCGTTATTCTGAGATGTTCTCCAAAGTTTATACCTCAAAAGTTGGTATTTGCAATAAAGATCAAAATTTTGGCCATTTGGATTTGAAGAATACGTAGGAAATATCCTTGGTATAACATTCTCTGGGAGTATTGCCAGTTGATTGTTAACAACTTTGTACGTTGTAGCAAACTGGACAAAGTTCATGTTTATAACGTCTTTTGAACTATCATATTCATGACGATTAGCATACACGTCAAGAAGTGAATGATTAGTGCATGTTTCATCTTCTTCTACATTTTCACGCACTCTACGTGAACCATTTAAACTTACTGGAATCACATTAAATGATGAGCTATGAAGTGTTAATGACAATAAATTATGCATTGTCTCTTGCGCTGCATAATCTCTTTCACCAAGAGATTTCATACCTATTTTTTAATAACTCAACGAGGCTCGCTATTAACATCCACATTTTGAACAACAGAATTGAACGCTTGTTTTAATAAAGGTGACCTTGGTTCACCTTTAGCTGCATATTTTGTGAGGTACTCAATGCAAGCATAGTGATTGATGACAACTTGAATATCACAATTGGCTCTCCACCCTTGGAGTTGAAATTGTTGATGGTTATTTAATCTTGCATCATTTCGTTTCGTTACAACTTTTGCTCTATAGTGATTATCATCATCTTTGCAGCGAATTTTTTCAAACTCTAGCTTTGTCTTCGCGCAATGCTCAAAAGGGAAATGAAATCTGCATTTCAGCTCTGTTTCATTTGACTTTTTTATAAGACAATAACTTGTACTACAACGAGTATGTCGTTGAACCATGTTTAACAGATCTACATAATCGGATTGCTTTTCATGTTCGGCAATGTCTTTATGAGGTCGTTGACATGGATGAACCTCAGGTCTTATCCACATGTCTTCATCTGGTGGATTTGGATTTACGGTTGACAATAACCAATCAACATATTGACACACTGTATCAGCAGCTTTCTGACCAGCTTCAATATTCTGATCAAGTTCTGTTGTATCAGGACAATTATTTTCATCTTTAAATTTCTGTGTTAAGAAACCTTTCAGAGCAGCCTGAGTTAATTCACACAAACCTGGGTCATTATTTAGTTTAGCAGTTCCATGACAATGGATACTACCTCTACCTTGGTATTCATATCTGAACCAGTGCCACTTTGCACTAAGTGTTTCATAAAGCCAGTGTTTAATAAAGCTTTCTAGTCTCTGTGTGAAAAACAAGTCAACAAGATGAGGATTATTAATAACATTTTGTCGCCTTGATTCACTGGATATATTAAGTTTATCGCAGTCACCATTAGCATCAAACAGTGCATGTAACTCAGGTCAATGCATATCTGCAGAGGAAAATGTAAAAAATAATGTTGGAGCTCCAACAGTTGTAATGATAGCTTTAAGTTCTTCTCGAACTCTATTCCAGTAAGCATGTGTGCCTGCAATATTTCCAACATACCTAGAAACCTTAGACATCAAGACATTTGCACTGTCACTGGAGGCCATTTCATGCAGTTCATCAATGGTGAGATGTGCTTCACCTGGATTTTGTTTAAGGAATATTCCACTTTGCTGTAAAATTCGTTTTCTTTGAGTCATATTGAATGCCCAATATGAAAATCTGGGGTGATTAGCAAAACGGTATACCCATTTACCATCAATAATTTCAGCAAACTTTAGAAGATGCTTTATTCGTTCTTGAAGAGGAACATCTCTCAGAAGTTCCTGATTAGTAGGATCACCTTTTCCATCAGGAAATAAAGTTGGAAAAGCCATGGTGGCCAAATGAGACACTTCATATTCATTTATTGGTTCATTTTCAACTGTAGGCCATAACATTGGCTCATTTTCACATAACTTATTTTTGACAGCTTTAATTTCCTGTTGTTGTTGTTCACCAACAGGTAAAAAACTACTCATGTCTGTGAAGTCATTGTAAACATTATCCTCAGCAGGATTATCAGTAGGCAGGCTCATATCTGGAGAACAATCCTCGTCAGAGAATATCTTCATCAGTCTCAACAGTCATAAGCTCTGGTGGTACACCATTTTTAGGCAATGAGTTCAATGCATGATCATTAATTAAGATTCCAGAATAATATAGGTTATTATTCTTCAGCCAAACTAAAGCTTTATGTACTTTATCTTTTCTTACCATCACATCTTTAAATGTGTTGTATTTACCTTTTACTTTGACAATAATTATTGACAAATCTTTGGGATATCTTGGCAGCAACTTTGCAAGTTCTGTCACATTTTGTAGCAAGTTAATACAATGCCCTGAATAACCTCGTTGACCACCAGGTTTTATGTACACTCTCATGATTGGCAAGGCACGAGCAATTAACATTTCCTCAACCTGAGTTAAATTTTGCAGTTCATCTGGGACAAATGAAGCTATCATGAAATTTTCAGATGAAAATTTTTTAGGATATTTTTTATCTCTAGAGCATCGTGAGTACACATAAGGTGACCTTGGTTTACATTTCAGGGGCCATGCCTCCTGACATATTGTACAATGACCGATAATAAATTGCACTGATTTATGAAACTTATTCATGTTAGCCTTAGCCCAAGATTGCTCTTCAATACCACCATAACTTGCATTGTCACACATATTTAAATAATCTTGTTGGTTTATTTCATGTTGAGGCTGTGACACTCTATTTGCCCGTTTTTGCTTTTTAGACAATCTTTCTTTTGCAAGTCTGACTTGTCTTTCAGCGTCAGTTTCCAGTGACCGCTTTCGTTTCATAGACTCACTTACTTTTTGAAGTCTAGCTTGTTTCTCTCTGTCAGTTCCTTCTGACCGTTTTCGTTTCATACATTGAAGTCTAGCTTCTCTCTCACTGTCAGTTTCTTCTGACCTCTTTCGTTTCATAGACTCAATTACTCTTTGAAGTCTGATTTGTCTCTCACAGTCTGTTTCTTTTGACCGCTTTTGTTTCTTGGACAGTCTATCTTTTTGACGTCGCGTTTGTTTCTCATTGCCAGTTTTTGTTAAATGGATAGGTACAATTTCAAAGAAATTGACGTTTAATTTTGTTGACAGTAAATACAAAAATTGTTCTAAGTTCATATTATTAGTGAATTTCATGACTATTGCAGTGCCATTAGGATCAGGCATGCCATTGAAGTCTCTGGCATGAGAATCAAATAAATAGAAATAGTTTGCTTCATTTATTATAGCCATCATATAGCCTTCTAATATTAAAATAGCATAACTATGATTCATGAATGTATTCAAAAGTGCTGAGTGAATACTATAGTAGGGAGACTCAATTTCTCGGTCACTTATCACAAGACCTTGTAGCTCTTGTCCATAATTTATAGACCAAATCAGGTTCGCATTTTCAGTATTATTGCGTGCTAAAATGAGCTCTACCACCACGGGTATTTCAGTGTTATCTACCACCACGGGTAGTTCAATATAGTTTGCCTCATGAGGTTTTGCCACCAGGGGTAGTTCAATTTTGTTTGACTCATCGAGCTTTGTCACCACGGGGAGTCCGGTCTTAATCTGTAACTCCAACAGCTCTACCACCATGGGTAGTTCAATTTCATAAGAAAACATGCTCGTAGAACGTGAAACATGAACAGCCTTAGGTAAATCATCTACCGACAAAAATTTGACACCTGGATCTAAAACGATTAAGCCACTACTCACAGCTTTTAGGTACATTTTGTCTCCCCGCAATAAGACATTGTTTAATGTTGCTTTCGACCAACCTGCGATTGGGATATCTCGAGCAGTTAGAACTGCCGATAAACTCATGAAAGCACATTGCTTACCTCTCGATTGAACACTGAATCATTTATCGCTTTGATTAATTTCAGACGAAAGAAATAAATACGACGTACTTAAACTTTACCAGAAATACGCGAAGCTAATTTTAACCTTCGTAAACAGCAACTTGAACATGTGTGCGCAATAGTGCTTTACCGCCCCCTTTATTCCGGCATTTTCTAAATTCTATACGCCCCAGATTGCCGACAAACAAAAAACAGACACAAATCGAGATTTTGACAATATATAGATCGCACAGAAGAATGTGTTGGGTGGACTCTGGACACACCCGAATGTCAAGAATAGTCTGCTGCCGCGCTGATGCGTGGCAGCAATGATCATGTCTGAAGGAACTAGTATAACTCCCGGACTAACAACCATATTCAGAACTACGTTTGTGTCTTGAATAGCTTGTCTCATATTAGTGATCATAACAGTAGGGTCATCTTGAACTACCGTGTCTTGTACAAGTTGATGAAACACATCTTGAGTTTGTTAACTTTTTGCACCTTTGTTCACGATGCTCCATCTTGTCTTGGCTTGCGCACCAAGTACACAATACACAAAACTTTCCATGGCATGTTGCAGAAGTTTTTGTCCTGTTTGCGTAAGTCCATCAAAAGTTTGTTTTATAAACGATTTCCAATCACTTGATTCAGACTTGGGAACTATCTTATCGATCGTTTTGTTATGTTTTGGAAATACATAGTGAAAATTTCTTATCTTTGATCTGTCCTGCATACTTAGAAAATAACTAAGCGCTTCTCTGGCATGCTTTAGTTTATATTTCCAAATCGTTTTCATAGGAACACTCTTTTGTATGAGCTTGATGTCATCTTTGTTGACATAAGCACTTAGTTTGTTTGGATATCTCAAGAATCTCTTCATATGATAACAGAAATAGTACTTGGCAATACTTGAAATCACTTTCGGTCGATCTGGTTGGCATACTTCGAAACCCGGACTGGACTCGGACTCGGACTCAGTGAAAACCCGGACTCCATAAAAACCCGGACCCGAACTTGAAACAATTCCGGACTCACCTTTAATAAAACCCGGACTCGACAATTGAAAACCCGGACTAAGAAGTGAAAAGTTCTGGATTCGAGAAATGGGTTCACGCTTACGGAGTGGATTCTGAGTTTTAATATTGATCATCGGTTTCACTTTAACGAAGATAGTTTTTGGATGACCTTTGTCCAAAAAGTAATGAAGAAAACAGATAACACTATGCGCAATATAAATAGTCTAAAGTCCTTTCAAACGAATACCAGTACAAGTACAAAACACAAAGCTAATCTTGAATACGATTTTGCAGAGACAGTTAAGTGTGAATTCTTGTACGATGCTTGTAATTTCATAATTTCAACAAAATTAAACTGAATACTGTGAAGCTGTACAATCAACAATCGAACAGAGAGCAGTGCATTCGCAACGGAAAACTGTCAATACGTTTGCGCACCGGATGCTTCTCTCCCTAGTGTACGAAAATTAAGATAGATATATGTTATTGCTGGCAAGTGCAAGCATGCATAGTCATTGTATAATTAAATCTACGTAAAATGTGCACAACTATTAAAAGAACTATTAAACTCTGATACTATTAAACTTTTTCAAGAATGTTCATCTTTCGTCAGGGTGCACCAAAAAGGAATTAGACCCCTATTACGCGTACCAAATTCTCGAAGTCATGAGATCAAATTCAACAGTTTCGAGGGGATTCCGGCTTACCTAGCTTATAAAGTTACCATAATACAGCAGAAATAACTAACAAGTAATTGTATAAAAAGTTTTAAAAACAAATACGAGCGCAAGTTGATGTCGTAAACTTTACGGTATCGTGCACAAGTTAATTTATCGCAAAATAATGAAAAAATATCGTACAGCACTATACGCAATAAACACCGTAAAATTTGACTTGACCGTAATGAGATATTTCAATCAATACATCGGTTCAGAGATACAATCATGCAAATAAGCACTGGTGTGGACTAACAGGGAAAGATTTACTTTATACATTAAAGTTCACATTCAATCTTTCTTCTAATGCTCTGATGTGGGACTGTTGGAGGAATGGCTTTAGGTCATCCGGTATCTGGATTAGTCCTGGCAAAAAAAATGCATTTTTCTGCGCCACGCAATTTGGGTTTAGATGGTAGTACACATTCGTGTACTCCGAAGACGTAACCAACGTACCATCTTTCATGTAGCTTCTCCTTGCTACGCTCACTATTACTAGATCTTCCGGTTCGGAGGGAATCTTATTTTGGGGTTTAAGGGTCTGTCTACAACCATAACACACGGATATTTTGCCATCGAGGAATTTCAAAGACCCAACAGAGAAAGTGCCAAATGCAGGTACAGGTCTAGCAGGTTTGGGATAAGTGAATGACGTGCTTGGAAAACGGCTGAAAATACTGTGGGTTACGTCTTGCGATTTTCGCGACTGGTTGGCCGAACCCTTTCTTCTCTTTGTTGCTGTCGTTGACTTTTTACCACTGGATGCAGGCATTCCAACATTAGCTAGGGCCGTAAGGTTTGTCCCTCTTTTCTCTTTACGATGCCACTTGACGAACTTTTCAAGTGATCCGCTTTGTTCAGCAACTGCAACAGTGTGTGCACAGATGAAATACGCTCTGTAGTTTGGGCAATCTTTATCGCAATCCACCCGACCGTTTGAAGACAGTTTTACCGTGTGCGGAGCTTTAGGGTTGTAGGTACTCGGCGTCATCCAGGTGTCATTTGTCCCATGCACTTTCCATACGTGCTTCTTTATTTTGCTCGCTTTGGCAAAGGATGATTCCAAAACTTCGTAAGGAACGCTTATTATCCCTTAACAGATGGTTAAAAGGTTAAAAGTGAATCAGTCAATTCGTTAATGGTTGCAAAGTATTTCAAGCGCTTACCATTTTAAGGAGCATTTCCATTTTGCCGTAAGCTAGTGAACTAAAATTAAAATCTATCTTCTCTAACTCTGGGTTCTATTGCTTTATTTTATCAACAAACCTGTTTGTTGTGCGCTTATAGACAAATGCCCCTTGTCTTCGTCTCCATCATTTCTCGAAGATCCAGCAGCCGGTTTTTGAACACTGGACACTGACGACTCGAAAAATTGTTTCTTTAATTTCTTTTTTTGACTAGCGGACATCTGATAGTAGTCGCTTTCGTCTACCTCAAAACACTTGAATTCGTCTGCCAACCTGTAGGTTCCCTTGCCGATGACCGCCAGGAACTGCTCCTCGAATTGCCGCTTTACTGCAGACTCGATATTCTTTACAGCGTCGACCAATGAACGAGTAATATCTTTGGATCCTGCAGCGCTTTCTTTCACGTATCTGTTAAGGCATTCGCTTGCGTTCTGCGTATACGTTGCTGGAGGCGATCCCAAACCACACATGGACCGAATATCTGCTCGCATGCTGTCTTTGATGGTGTTTGCTGGACCAGCCAAAAAGTAACTAAGAAAGGATTCAGCGTTTGCATGAAGTGTAGGCCACCGTTTCTTGACATCCTCAATAGCAAGATTAAATTCTGCTTCCGATTTACAATCGACGAGACCACCTTTAGAAAAAAGACTAATCAAATGACAATATCGCTATTTTAAATCTCACGTAATTATATTGCTTTCAAAAGAAAACAAACCCATGACACTGAGATAGAAAAAACAGATTTCAAATGAAGTGTCGCAAACATCTGAAAACTAAAAAACAAATTAGCTATGATAGACAACGAATCCTGTTTTCACCATGATGAATTTTTGACACGGTATTACAAACTTGTAGCCACGTCGAATTATAGTAGGGAATTGTGCAGCTGACCAGGCCCGGACTAAGTGCATGGGGGACATAGGCCTACCTTCGTAGGGTCCTTCATAAGAGAAATTGCTCGTTAATGAACGCTTTTCATGCTATAACGGTCGCCGATATTTTTAAACGTAATTTTGGAAAAATCTTGCCCCTCTTTCTTTGGGGGGGGGCCCTGCTGCCATAGCCACTAGGACCCACCCCCGAATCCGGGCCTGTATTTGACATAATCGAATACGAAAAGAAAGATTTTGCATACAGAGACATATTACCTTCTCTCGCACCGTCCAAAGTACTACCAAATATGTCACGTGTGATCTCACGAGTAGGAATAGGGTCGACTTTAAGATCCGACAACTTGCGTTTAATGTTGTCTTTAAGGTGCATGTCGCATCGCAGGTGAACGGCGTTAGGAAATACGTTAGACATCGCTTTCCATATATTTTCCTCACCATCCGTGCCCACCACAAGGACACCTGCCGTAGCTGGCCGGTATTTAACAGTGGATGAAGCGAGAGTATAATACGAGGACTCCAACTTTTTCTTGTGCAAAACACCAGGACCAATGCAGATGGGGTTAACGCCTAGGCTTGTTTCAAGCATCAGGTTTCGGTACGTCCCGAAAGTAAAATAATACTTAGCAACATTAAATGTTGCATCTACTGAGAAAACCGAAAACCGTTCAGGGTTGGTGCAAAATCGTTCTATATCTAGCAGTTGTTGTTCGTTGGCCAAAAAGATTGTCTGTTCGTTCGATATGTTTACGTCTCGGACAAACCAATCACCTTTGTTTCCCATTTGCTGCTGCTTTGAAATCAGTAACAACTGCACCAGAGGGTCATTTGATTGGTAACCAGTTTTGCACTTCGAATTGTCGTTATTACGTGCACGATATATTTGGCTTCGGTTGCGGGGATACTCACCAGATGAGCCAACTTGTTCAATTCCTCCTCTCTCGTTTATAATTTCATGCATAATCTCTCGTGGTTTTGAATCTTTCTGTCGTATTGCTTTTATCGTGCTTGCCATCGTTCTTTTGTACGGTCGCTGGTTATTCTTGGCGCTCCCATGAGGTCTTAAGGTGACTTGCGTTTCTCCTTCAGTGAAGACATATTGCACGTACATGTATCTACATAGATGGCCATTTTCATTTTGCAGGTATACTAAATACTTTTTAAGCGATTGTAAATCGGTATGTGTGTACGATTGTCGGTAGGTGTCGTATTCTTGTGCCATACTCCCCTTCTTGAATTTCTTTCTTCCTTGATTCGTCCATGCGCCCATGTCATCGCTCTTTATATCCCAGGCGTCATCTAGGCTCCAAGTATCCACTATGAAAGAAGAATTATGTTGCACATTGCATGGAACAGCTGTCGCAACATGACTGTCATCACCAACATTCAGGAGATCTCTGACAATTTCTTTTGTTGGCATTCCCTCTGTCAATCCATACCTGTGTACAGGTAGTCTCTGATTGTTGTTATAGAAATGAGGCTGATTTATTACACTAGACGGAGGATCACTCTCACTGTCATCGTCACTGTCGCCGCTGGCTCGAGGTTCGCTTTCAATGTCACTCGAATCGCTCTTGGGTTCACTTTTTATTTTAACGATGCTGACAACTGAATAAAATAATATCTGCTGAAGCAGGTTTAGAAAACCACAGTAACCATTTACTTTATATTGCATGCACGAATTACTTTACATTTGGCGATAAAAACATAACTATCCTCATATTTTTTTTCTCAGATTCTCATTCAATAGGAGAGGTGTTTACGGGTGTTTTGTCTATTTGTCAGTATTTGAGACCTTTTTAAGCTTAAATCAGAGCTATATCGCTAGACCAATAGGCCAAAAAGAAAAAAAATTGTATTGCTGCAATGACTCGAGCTTACTGTCGGTAAAATTGTTGTGAAATGCGTATACGAACGTACTTTCTACGCTGCTTCTAGAATCGCTTTCATTGCCATTGTCGTTGGAAGTATCTTCTGTGAGATCAATTATTTGCACGTCAGCGCCCTATCACAAATGGTAAAAAAGACAAGAACAAGTTTGAGTATAAGTGCGTGTCACAAACGCCTGTCTGGAAAGGAGTGTCCCTTTTTGCCGCGTGTCGTGGGCAAAACGTCGTGTGTCGTGGGTAAGGTCGTGGGTCATATAACGCGCAATCATGCGTTTTTGGCTTTACGTCGCACTACCAAAAGCAAAGGTTTTTAACGTCTGAATATGATGAATAGTAAGGCATTACCACAGAATGCGACATCTCCATCTAGTTCTATCGAACTACACATTCAGCATTCATTTTAAAATCGAAGCAAGATATTGCACGCAACAGTCTCTTGCTTTCTGCTGCTAACGATAGAAGCGCACGTGCAAAGAGAGAAATAAGAGGCGCCAGAATACAATTTCAGGGGCGCAAATACAAAACAGAAGCATCAAGCGCAAAACCACGATTCGCAAAACATGTAAACTTCAAAGTGCGCAATGAAGTGAGGTGTAAAATAGGCTATATAACGTGGGCATTAGAAATTTGCCGGGAAAACGTTGGAGACAAGCCTTGAAAACATGGTCGTATTCGTTCAATCGACCGTTGTGAACAATAACGCAAGGAACAGAAGTGTTACACGCACATACGCACATAAAGTTATTAAAAATTATGTCTTGGGTGTATACTGCACACATATGCATTACTCATTCTGCACTAAAAAAATTGTAATTGTAAAATGTGCAATTCGACAAAATTTGGCGAGGGCGTCGTATTCTGTGTTGATGTCTTACTATTCATCCTATTCAAACGTTCGATTTTTGTAACGCCAAATAAAGCCGAAAACGCGCGCGCGATTGCGCGTTATATGACCACTAAATGATCCATAACTCGAGCACTTGACCCACGACACACGACTTTTTACCCACGACACACGACAAAAAGGGACACTCTCTGGAAAGCAGCGTTTACACTGGATTTTGTAAACCATGAAGAGACGCGTATAGATTTTGACAAGTGCACTAAACCGGTTAATGGCGGGGTTTTCGTTTCGTTGAGTATGTTTTACAGGTTAAGGGTCCTTGATAGTTATATGTTTATTGAGCATTGTGCTAAGAGGGA
>JAODVM010264919.1:0-12463 GCA_025400095.1 Phenganax marumi | reverse complement strand
AGATTGTTTCTGCTTACGACTTGCACATGGCCGCTGCTAAACAGGAGCAGTCGAATATGAGGACACTTGTTGACAAGCTGGAACGCAATCGTGCATATGTTCACTGCGACTGCATGGAGAAATTGCCGATCCCCATCTCAGGTTCTGAGACCAGCGACCAATTCCATGGAAGCCAGAGATGTCTTCGGCGCATACTGTGTGGAAAGCAACTCTGAAGGTCGCCAAAGTGTGACTGCTGTGATTCTCATTTCAGAGATCATCGAGCTTTCCGCTCTATTTGGCTCTACGTGTGTTTTGGAATGCCTCAAGCATGTGTGTGGGATTGGATCCCTTGATCTGATCCATGTGCGACGCAGAGATCTTTTCACCAGTGCGACGCTGGATCTCTGAGTTCTTGCTCAACGCAGAAGCCTTTTGTGATACAGAGTTTGAGGTCGCAGAAGTGCTTCAACAGTATGCGAAAAAAGAAGAAAGACAAAACCCAGACGGCGTAAGGTATATCATACAGGTTTACAACCCGCATCGCAAATCGTACTCACTCTGCTTCGATGATGAGCATTTGATAACTCGAAGCTACTCTTGGGAAGCTGAACCTTCAAACCTGCAGCGGTTCCCAGTGAGGATTTCGAATTGTGTGTTCAGCACGTAAGATTCAAGTAACAAACTTTTCCTATTTGTATCTTCAGAATGCTTCGAAATGATAGCAACCCTGTTTCAATGTCACTTTATTTCAGCCCCTGGCAGGCAATAGTCTGGTGAAGCAGCGGGTCTCGTTCACCATACAAGATATAACAATAGAAGACAGAGAGTGGCGCAGGGGATACTGGCAGCAACCAACATGGCGCCAACCACCTGTAGCGCCGGGCCAAGTGAATGAGATCATCAGGAAATACAGGACTCTCATGGGTAGATTTCGAGGACAGCTCCCCCAGTCCAGAGAGCTCCAGTTTGAGGATCTGTGTGCCCGAGATGAAGAGAGACTGGCAAAAGCCATGGATCGCTCCAAGAGGAAGCGCAAGGCAGTGAAAGAAGCTGCAGACGCAGATGTTGAGATCTAAAAGTGTGTGGGTGTGCACATCTTGCATCTATTTGACATTGATTGTTTCAAGGTGGCTTTCCAGGTGTACTGGAAAACGATATAGTGAACTCCCAAAAACGATAACTTTAGTCAATCCCTGCAAAAAAACCATTGAGGTTTTTCCGGTCGCTCACATGAAGACTCACACACCCCAACATGTCCCCCGTGCTGCCCTTGGACTGGGCGGGAGGCGGATCGGTTTTCACCCGCGTAACGCAGCGGCAGGTCTCCCCCTGGACTGAAGCCTCAGACCAGCAAGGTGCAGAGCTTTGGGAGAGATTCACAGGCGGTAAGTGTCTTGGAGGGTCTTTCGGTTGCTAAGGGCAGTGGAAGGGGGTTGGAATGTGCTGGGCTCAGGAACAACTGGATCATTGTTGAAGATGTTTTTCACCTCTTTTCGGGGGCTTTTGGAGGGTGGTCCCAAGCTTGTGAAAGTATTTTTGAGGATGCTTCTTGGCCCCCTCTTGGTCAGCAAGTCTGCGTCGACAGTGATCCAGTCACGATGGGCCAATGGTCCAGACAAGTAAGTGCACCATACCATCAGGGAAGGACGTCATTCTCCCATCAGTGGAAGCCAAGCAGTCACATTGGAGTTTGCACTCCTGTGGATGACATCTCATTCATGCATCAGGTGAGCTTTCTTTTGAACTCAGTTGGAACGGCTTCACCACCTTGTGTCTCTTGGAGTAAAGGGGGAAAGTCACAGGGCCTCAACTGTGACTCCGGCTATGCTTTCATCCAGGCTGTGATTGACGTCCTTGCTTTGAGACCGAACCTCCAATTGTTCGAATGCACGGACGAGATTTGCCAGCATCACCACTTTGGTTTAGTATCACACATTCTCAAATTAGGAGGTTACAGACGTGTGTGGCAACAGGTGGTGCAATACCACCGTCTCTCTGACAACAGGAGGGATAGGTGGCTTTCGGTTTGGATCCGTGCTGATCACACGTATGATCAGAACTCTCAAAAGTATAACCTATGTGCCGAGGTCAAGGTTCCATGGAATAGGTCCCTCTACTCGTTCGCATTGCCTCAGGAATTTCAGAATGGATTGTGCCTCACGGAGAGCATGATGGAGGTCTATGGATCTCGCCAGCTCCTACCGCCTGCTAAGAAGGCCCGACTTTCTACAGGGGTTGCTAGGGAAACCGTCCTTATGCACAGAGTCGCTTCGACTTCGGAACCCCTGCCCACCAGTTGTGCCATGTATGGGAGACAGCATGAACTTGAGTCTCGGCATCTCGCCCAAAGGGGCATCTTCGCTTCGCTAGTTGTCCATGAAGGTTCTTTCTCCCTGATTGAGCCTACACGTATTGCAGCGTTGCTAGGAGGGGTCAAACGAGTCTCGCTTCCAGCAGATCCGATCGAGGCTTTCCATGGTTTTGGTAATGCGACTTCAGTCCCGCAAGCCACTCTTGCTTTACTTGTAGGACTCCAAGCCATCAACCATGTGCAACTCAACATTGAGCATATTGTTAACAAGATCTGGAACAATCGCCTTACCGCTCAGAATGCTGTCATCGTTGTTGAAGGTAACTTTCTAGCCATTGTTAAAGCCAACCTTCTTTGTGAAAGGCTTTCTTTTCGACCTGTGCTGATGGGTGGTGATGCAATGAAGTTTGATCTCATCCCGATCAGTGGTTCGGAACGATTTGAGGGGTCGTGCAGTGGAGACTTGAAGGTCGTTCAGTTCCTTGCGTCTTGTGTCCCACTTGAGACACATGCTGCCTCTCAATTCACCCTTCGACATGGGCCAACAGTTGCCTCAGCCATTGACTCGATTGATGAATTGACACTGCTATCCTGGTCGTGGGATCTTTGTGCTGCTGCAACACCGATCGCAACCATCCGCTTTGCAGGGAAAGGCATGCTAACAGATGAACCTGAGGTGTCACCCACGTGTCCCTTCATCACTGTTGCTCAGATTGAGACTATCCATGTGCCGGACTCGTCCTTTGACCAGGAAAGCGTTAAAGATGAGTTTCTTGCCTTGATCAAGTTCTTTGAGACTGCCTCGGAGAATGGCCTCTTTGGACAAGATGAGAATGCGATCCCCACGGTGCTCTGTTGTGTGGACCCTCAGATTGTGTTTGTCACGTCTAGATCCTCTGAGACAGACTTTGAGGAAATCCATGGGATCCTTCATCGTTTTGGGTTCTTCCAGTGGAGCTTTCACCGTCTTGAAGGTAGGTCAGTTCGGCTGCCGCAGCATGAGTGGTGGATCCTGTCCAACTCACGATCAACACAAAACTGCATCATCTTGGAGAACCTTACTTCGATCATTGATCTTCAGGTCATTGAACTCAGGGGATTTGTCACTCCTCAAACGCGAGTGGTTCGGCAAGAGCAAACATACATCATTCAGCGCATCAATGGGGTCACTTTTGATGGTCTCCAGTCGCATGAATGCAAGCATGGTGACGTTTTCTCTCTTGTGCATCAAGATCCACAACTACGCCGAGTTGAGAACACTCAGAGAATTTTCGCTGGAGGGCATCCTCACTCAGACCACGTCACGTGGCATCTGCGATCAGGAGCAAATTTCTCGGAAAGGTGTGAATTTGCCATCAATACCAATGGGTGGTGTGCCTCAGATGAACTCCTCTATGCCATGAAATGGTTGCTGGCCGATCAGGAGACTCATGCAAGATCATTCGCAATCCTGCAATGGCAGGAACAGGAGTCTGATTTTGATGAGACTACCTTTGCTTTTCCACAGGTTCATCCGGACTCGACAACCTGGTTTGCCATTCTCTCTGGTGCCCATTGGTTTGGCAGTGAATTGACTCGTTGTGGGGACGATGTGCAGATCACTTTCCTCGGACTTGATAGTTTGAAGGCACACCGGTTGACCCAAATCTTTGCTCGAAGGCTGGACACCACTGGACGCAAAATCCAGACTTTTGTTCATGCTTTTCCTCAGCCGTTCAATATGTGTGGATGGGCTTTGCTTTTCCGATGGTTTGAAAAGCTACATCAGCACGATCAGCTACACTCCTATGACGAGGACCTTGAAGACCTAGTGGAATGGAAGTATACGTTGGTCCATGAGGTCCTTTCCAGCTCTATCGAGGATTGGCTGGCTGCTGATGCACCTCCTCAGCTGTGGCATTTTGCTCACCAGATCAGATTGGGATGCTTCTTCCACATGGCTATCAATGAAAACGATGCAGCTCCGGTCATTGACCATCCAGTCGTGGTTGATCTTCCTCGTGGGCCTGCTTTGCCGCTTCCTGGCAGGGTTCTTCTGTACGATGAGTACGACAGGTTCATGAAGGAATTCCAGAACAGGAGGATTGATGAATTTCACAGATTCCCTGGCTGGTTAGGAAGTGATGTTGCAGATGGGGCTCTCCAACTGCTGAGGTTTGCCCACCCAGAGATCGCCATCACTGCTCCTATTATGTGGAACTCACACACCCGAGCGATTTGCACCTTCAGTGGATACAAAGAGGACTGCAGATTCCATTCCAGAGCTGTGGCTTTGATCCTTTATGATCAGCATTGGATTTCATGCGAACTTCATCGACAGCAGGACCTCACCATTGCTTGGGTGCTGGCACCTCGGGATTTTGCCCACGACATGACCTGCCTGGTTGATCAACTCCAGAAGCTGATTGGCTTTGGTGAAGAGGCTGTTCAGCTTATCCACCTTCCTTGTGACACGCAACTTGGATTATGTGGGTGGACTCTCCTGCAGGATCTATTCACCAAACTGGAGGTGTCAATGCCAAAACCTGGCATCGCGGTGACACAATGCATTGCGGCTGTTATGGATGACCAACGCCTGGCGGAAGCCATTATGAGGGCTAATGAGCTTTGGTCGTCCTCCTCCATTGCTGGCCTCCAAGCCTTTGCACAAGATGCCACCATCTGGTACCTCTATGACTTGTTCCGGGGTCGGTTCACCCCTGCTTTCGCCTCTGGTGGAGCCCTCTCACAGGGTGCTGCTTCAGCTCCCTCCAATGCAGCTCAGCCAATGGATATCCAGACGGACAAGGCGGTCGACCTCTTGCAGATTAGAGATCCTTGGGCCATGAAGACTCCAGCATCCCAAGCAAAATGGGAAGACCTTCGTCTAGACACGGACCACCCGTTCAGACTCGCCGACAAGACGGTCGTCCCCCAAGTTCATCGTCATCAGCTGACGGGAGCCAAAGGTGGCATTGTGATGATCACCAAGAACCAGCTCACTGAAGTAGCCAAGATTCAGACCAAGCAACCACTTGCTGCGCTCATCCCGGTCATTGAACATGGACAGCTCCAACAATTCTCTAAGCTGGCAACTGGACCATTCGAGGTTGTGGTTCACGATGGTGCCATCAACACCGCCTACAAGCGCATTGTGACGTTGATCACGTTTGAAGGTAACATCTCCTACACTATGACGGCTTCTCCTGCTTTTGAGTTCAAGACGAATGCCATAGCTGAGATTGTCATCGAGGTTGACAACAGGCTTTGTGCGAAAGAAGTGCTGGAGAGCATCCGTGACAATCCGCTGAAGAAGATCCAAGCACTGATGCAAGAGAAATTTCCACAGAAGCTTGATCAATCCACGTTCTATGCCTTCAGACAAAACAGACATCCGTCAGGAGGCAAGCAGGATTTTCAATACCAATGCATCATGAAGATCAGTCATGACCACAGGAAGATCCTTCTACAGGCATCTGGCTTTGACGGATTGCTGCTGCGAGACTTTCTGGAAAGAAACCACAGTGCAGATGATCTGACAATACTCCCAAAGTTCTGGCCTTGCTCGCAGAAAGGCCTGCACGAGATCAATATTGCAGCACAAGCACTCCCGGGCAACGCGGGGGTTTCTCTCACCAAGAGAGGTCTGGCTTTGAGAGTTTGGATCAGTCACATCAAAGAGGCCCGCAAGCATCTTCTACCCAATGACATCCGCTTGTGCGAGGAGAACATGCACATCATTCCTAGATGCCAGGTCGCATCGTCAGGGTGGCCGCCCGGAGCGGCTCCCATTGACATCGTCAAGGCCACTCTCAAGGCCACGAGCTTAGCTGCCATCCCTCTCCGCACATATCGGAGCGCTGGTGTCCATGTTTGGAATCCTTTGCTTTGAAAAGTTGCCGACGGACAAGCAGTTCTATGTCGCCATCGACTCCATCGTACATGAGATCCTGCTCACTGAGTACCAGCCACAGCAATTTGTCGGAGGAAAGGCCGCTGGAAAAGGTAAAGATCGTGGCCTGAAGAAGCCCAAAGACGAAAAGCCCAGTCAGGCTGTCCCATCGCCTGCGTTGCATGAACGGGCAAGAATCGATGCCCTGGAATCTCGCTTCGAGCAACTCGGCAAGCAAGTGACGACAATTGAGCAGCGCCAATCATCATTTGAGAATAATTTCGACACTCGTTTTGACGAGATTGGTGACGTCCTTCGGCAACTGCTCAATCAGTCGACAAGTCGTTCCCGGGATGCGACGGGGGAAACCCCTCCCACCAAGTTCTCGCGGCAAGGGCCCTGACGGTCCCTGGCACGGAAGCTCGGCTCCTTCCTGTCCTTGTTTGATTGCCTTGCTAACGGTTATGTTTCCAGCTACATTCGTGGCCTTGCTTCTGTGCCAAATTTTGTGTTTTCGCTAGATGGGAGGATGTGTGCCTTTCACACTTCCTTCTTTTTGTCTTTGCGCCAATTGCCTGAGCTAGAGCCAACAGATGCTCTCTCGATAATGTGCCTAATTAGCTCCATCTGGACTTTGCTCTGGTTGTTCATTCCCTTATTTTGTTATGTTAAGTATGTAGTTGAGCTTGGTCCGAGCTTCATGCACCATGTGTCAAACCACTTTTCTCAAAGTGGTGATTCCAAGTGGGTGCATTTTGCGCCATCGACTCGCTGTCCGCTCAAATGCCAAATGATCGCTTGCCTTGTTGCAGCTGATTGCCTGATACACCGTCCATGTGCATTTTCGAACCGCTCACAATTCGATTCCACGTGTGGCTTCCCGGGGGAAGGTCCTTCAGAAGAATGGTCCTTATTCTCACATAACACTGGTTCTCTCCGCACGACAATGCAGTGGCAGACTGCCCAAGACTCGGTCATCTGTGTTCAAGAACCGCGTATAGGTCGAAACAATCATCGAGACGCCACCTTCCGTGTCCAAGCCACGGGTCGCCATTTGTTTCCGTCCAAACTTCTGCCGGGTCTTATTACCAACCATGGTGTTTCCCGCACACCTCATGGTGGGTCCGCGATCCTTGCCCCGCATGAGAACACTCAAGCTTTCGATCCCCTTCAAGATCTTACGGGTCAATATCAAGGTCTTTTTGACTCCACTAGGGTTTCGGCTGTTTGGCACCAGGTCTCGAAACATGTCCGAGCCCTCATTTGGTCCTTCTACGGTCGAACTGGAGCCTCGTCTGAACAGGTTCCTCACTCTTGGAATGATAGGGCATTGGAACAGATATTCGAGATCTCTGCTCAATTCGGAGACGTCCCGGTGATGATCGCGGGGGATTTTCAAGCCGAGCCGCTTTCGTATTCTGCTGTTGCTAGTGCAATTCATTTTGCCAAATGGGAGGATCCTTTCCTGACCTTTGATGCTGAGGGGTTACCGACCCGTGAACTCACCTTCTCATCAGACAGGTCTTTCTCCGGTCAAGATGGATGTTCGAGCATTGATACCATTCTCGTCAACCATGTTACGTGTGCGGCCCTTCTCAGAACTGAAACGGTGGCTTCCTTTGAAACTCAACACCGTCCTTTGAGGATTGTTTGCTCCTGGCCCAGAATGTTTGTCTCAGGTTTCATTCACCATCGCACTGCACCTTTGTGTCTTGAAGTTGATAAAGGGATTTCACCTGAGCCTCATCTCACTAGTCAGCATGCAGACGCCCTTTGGTCCGAATCCTTTGCACAGGCCTTTGATGATGCTGCAGATGTGGATTCACAATGGGAGATTGCGAATGACTTCTGTGTCTCGTTCCTCCTACAAAATGGTGCGCACTGGGGCAAAGGTCTTAAGCACCGTGGACGGCCGCCGGCTTTTCGCTCCAAACGTGTTTGCCCAGGACAGAACTTGTTTGGAGGTGCTTCCAAGACCAAACTTTCACGTTTCTGTCGTGCATACAGGGGTCTTCAAGAGCTTTATGCCCGGTTTGCCCGTTTGCCAGGAAACATTCATGACACACAGGTCACATTGAACACTTGCTTTAAGCTTCGTAAGATCTTAGTTGAACTTCAATCCCCCTGGGTGTGGACTCACGGATCGGTTCCCACTTTGTTGCAGGTTTGGTCCAATCTTTCCTGGGTGGGAGATGCTGCTCGCACCTATGATGTCAAGACAAATTGGAACGCATCCAACGTTGGAGACTGAAGATCCAGGAGGATGCTCGTTGTGGGAACAAGTTCATTTTCAAACATCTACGCAATCGTGCCTGTGCAGAACCAGCCAATTTGTTGCAGGATGCCGATGGAAACATCATCGTAAATCCGAACCAAGCCATTTCCACTTTCAACGATGCATGGGATGATGTGTTTGCTTGTAATATCCAGGCTGATCACCCCCTT
The DNA here is from genome assembly GCA_025400095.1 of Phenganax marumi. NCBI lineage: Eukaryota > Metazoa > Cnidaria > Anthozoa > Malacalcyonacea > Clavulariidae > Phenganax > Phenganax marumi. The sequence goes on along the minus strand of JAODVM010264919.1, from coordinate 3,854 downwards.
CGCATGCTTGATGTTATTTGGCCTTACATTAGAGATCATGCGCAGCAATTTGAGTGTCAGCCCATTGATGAACATGCCATGTGGACCACGATTCAAGCTCGTAACCCCCAAGCGGCACCGGGTTTTGACGGATGGCGAACTCAGGAATTGCAGATGCTTCCTGCAGCATGCTTTCGCCCTTTTGCCAAGATCTTCGCTGAGCTTGAGACAGCTGATGATCCGCTGCCAACTACCCTGACTTGTGCCAGACAGATCATCTTGAATAAAAATGGGTCCTCACATCCCATGCAGAAACGTCTTATAACTGTTCTTCCTGTGCTTTACCTGGCATACTCAGGAGCCCGGTTTAGGCAGCTTCGCGGCTGGCAGATCAATTCCATGCCATCCCAACTAGTGGGAGGCGTCCAGGGTCGTAACATGTCTTGTATCCAGACTCAATTGAAGCTGGACATTGACATTGCTCATGCCCAAGGATATGACCTTATTGGACTCAAGTTGGACAAAGCCAAGTGTTTCGACAGGATTATCCCCTCCTTCGCTTCCTGCCTCATGTTGGCATTTGGAATTGATCGTAGAATTGTTTCCATCTTCAGCAAACTGTATGATGGTCTTCACCGCCACCTTTCCTTCAAGAGTTGGTGCTCGCCGGCAGCTACCCATGCTGCCAATGGCATTGCCCAGGGAGATAGTTTTTCCCTCGTAGCCATTAATGTCTACTCGAAAGTTTGGGTGGTGTTTATGAACCTTCTTCCAGAGGTGGTAGCGATGGCCTATATCGATGACGCATACCTGTGGGCAAGGCTCGAACATGCCCATGTGCTGGCCCATGCAGTGGAAACCACACGGTTCTGGGACTTAATGTCCGGCCAGCTTCTCAATGATAAGAAATGTGTAGTTTGGGGGACCTCCACCAAGGCTAGGAAAGTTTGTAAGCAGCTTTGGCCTGAGATGCTGTGTCAACTTGAGCTCGATGTTCTTGGTGCGACAATTCCTACCTCCAAACGACAAGCTTTTCATTTTGAAGAAAAGAAAGCTGCCGCCATTATCAAAGAAATCAAACACATTAAAGCTCTTCCACTCCCTGTGAAAACCAAGTGCTTCTTCATTGGGGTCAAGGTCATCCCTCGGTTTTGCTTTGCGGCTTCGCTGAACCAAATCCCCAAGGAATTTGCCAGGAAGTTTCAATCAGAGATTGTACACGCTTTATGGGGCCGAAGGCCACATTGGCGCTCTCGTGCCCTTGTTCTGGCCTTCCTTTCGGAGCCACATAGGAATGAGCCGACTTGTGCAAAAGCGTATCATACAATCATGGAATTCCTGCGTTTTATTCGCATGCCTGGCAATTCCCTTGAAAAGTGTAAATGGGTGGCAGAGCATTGTGACTTGGAGAATGCCTTTTCGTCTCGTGTCTCACAGGCCTTTTCCTTTTTTGGCCTTCAGCTTTCCAAGGGCTTGGTCATCTCTTTTGGGAGCAAGCCGCTCATGCCTGCCTGGGATGTTCACCCCAAAGACATACGAATGCTCCTGCATCGTCTTTCGAGGCACAAGTGCTATCTTCAAGCAGCCAACCAACATCGTAAGGATTTTCGCCAACCAACTGGGATTTTGGATTATGATCTTTCTTGTGGCCTTCGCAAGCACTCGAAAATTCAGCATGAATCCAAGCCCCTGGTTGAGAGCCATTTTATTGCACAATTAGTTGGGTGCACGCTTACGCGGGATAGAATTTTTGCCGCCCAACTTGACAAGTCAGACCTGTGCAGATTCTGCGGCAAGTTCAAAGAGTCCTTGTCCCATCTGGTCCACGATTGTGAACAGTATCATGCCGACCATCCCCCCCTTCCTGTTCATGAATATGGCCCCAACTTTGGCCTGTTGGGGATCGTTGAACATCCTGTTGGAGTCATTAGACATCGACTTGACTGGAATGATCCCAACCAGATTCTGCAACCTCCATTTGATTCCTTCGCTCCGAAAGTTGAGTGGTGGTCTGATGGGTCGGTCTTTTGGCCCGACATCTTTTGGCTCTCAGCTGGCGGTTTTCCCATTGTTGACTCGCATTCTAAGGAACTCTTTGGAGGCCCTGTCCGTCATTTTCAGATTTCGGCCTATACCACGGAGCTTTGGGCCCTGGTTTTTGCCATTTGCAAGTGTGCTGGGCCCACGGAAATGTTCACTGACTGCAAGACGATTGTTGACCAATTTCAAGAACTGTGTCTTTTAGGTGAACCCAAGGCCTCGTGGTCTCATTTAGCGTGGTGGCAGGCAATCTCGAAACGATGGAACGAAATCCACCGTTGCCATCCAACGCCATTTTCCCTCACGTGGATTCCCTCGCACCTGTTCGAACACCTGCCCGAAGAGTTCATCACGCCGGAAATGGCTCATGCCCACAAGACTGAAGTTCGACACATAATTGGAAATCGCTTTGCAGACAAACATGCCAAAATCCATGCTCTCAACGCCACAAGCATTCACCCGAGAGATGAATGGCTTCTGAAAGACTCCGTCACAAAACGACAAGATTGGCTAACTTGTTTAAACATGGAGATTGCTAGTCTTCAGAGTACAGAGATGCTTGACAAACAGGACGCACGGATTGAAGAAGAAGCATTGTCGGAAGATGTCTATGCACTGTTTCCCAACTGGGACTGGCACCCGCTACCCCATTGTTTTCAGTGGACTCCATCTTTTGACATGTCGCAGGTTGACCATCCTCAGTCTTGGAATGAACGGGCTAATGACTGGGCTCAACTGGTTTCCTTTTTTGCTGCTCAGAGGTGGCGGGTTGCGGAAGACGCAGTCACTTCCTACATGGAACTGGCCCTACTTTTCTACCTCCAAGGTTGGTCTTTACCCTCTTACGATCCGTCGCTTCACACTTTTCGTGACTTGGCAACTGACTTCAAACAGGTGGTTGCGGCCTTTCGAACGTTTTCTCAGGACGGGTTCATTCCTGGCCGCCACAACAGACACAGAAACAAGTGTATAGGCAAATCCCTCCCGAACGGAACGATAGATGGAGCGGAAATTTATTTTGATCATGAGCAAAAAGTCAGGTTTGCTCATATTCTTGCTAGTGTTTCAACTGCCCGTTTGCAAGCATGGGCATTTTGTTTGGACAGCGCGGAATCCTAATTCGGGGTGACATGTGACAACACATGTGTGGAGGATGCTGAGCAGAATGCTTAGCATACCAGCCGAGACTTCGCTCGACGCGACGGGAAGAACAGAATAGACGACCTACCAGACAATGGTCAACCTACCAGGAACATGGCTGGGACGAAGCGCATTTAGCCCATTCCAGACGGCGCTCGCACCAAGCTCGGTAGTCCTCAGAGGTCCTACAGGTGTTTTTTGTGCTTCCCACTTCCCACAGGTCGTCGATGACATCAAGAAGGATGGTATCAAGGTGCCCCGTTTTGGTCTCCTTCGTCGAGCCTCGTTCGTGCCAAGGGTCCATGTTAAAGTGGTGCTGATGGAAATGACACTTAGGTGAACCAACAATCTATTCATACATATTCAGATATTCATATGCATGACATCCAACTACAACTTGTTTGGCTCTGTTGATGGCATACATCTGAGGCTAGATGGTGACTGGTGGAGATGGACAGCTAGACAGTAGTCTAGGTTTGTGCCAGGTGAACCTGCAAGGACTTCTGACTGCGATCGGTTTGAAGACGCCACAGAGCACATGACCTTCATGTCAATGCTGCTATGCTTGCCTTTTTAAGGTGTGGATGCCATACGCTCCAGGGATCTCTACCAAGCAGCAATAAGACAAACCCAGTGGGTCTTATCTCCAAGAGTTAGCAAGATTTGATCACTGTTGTGGGGTGAATGTGGGTGAG
>JAODVM010264808.1:0-12463 GCA_025400095.1 Phenganax marumi | reverse complement strand
TTTTCGTGAACAGTAAAATTTTGCTAGAGTGCTCCCCTGGAGGAAAAATAAATCACTGTAACTCCCCTTCGTCGCCACGTTCAAATTCTGACATAATGAGGATACTTCATGTTACACCGAACATAACTTCGGCTTCCGAGCAGGAACTCCCAGGTTCGAATCCCACTAATAGCACTTTTTTCGGCCCTTTTTTTCTGTCGATTAACAACTTCCTACAACCTTACCCCGTACTTTGTTGTCTGCCATAGGAGGCACGAGCCTATAGTACTCATACCACACAACTGTTGAATCTCACTTATTTTCATGTCATAAAGTTGGAAGGTCTGCTATATACAATTGTCGCCTAATAAACTGAAATGTAAAGCACAACATGCAACAATTTTTAAACTTAAAATTCTATGTCTCTCAACATTCAATAGTTGATAAACTATTCACGTTAAAGTAAACCTCAAACGCAACAAGAAAAGATAATAAGAACATTATTCAAACAGCTGGCTCAACAAACGGTCAAACTCACCAAGAGGCTGACTGTCCGATTCGCATTTCGACAACTGCAGACATTTCAACTCCTCACAGAAATAGTTCTCGCCGCTCAAATGCTCTGCGAAGACGTCAGGTAGTTCACAAGAGTCACAGAAATCTGTGTGCCATACTTCGTCCACCCAAGGCTTCGGAATATCCGTCAAAGAAAGCTTTGAAAGTATTTCAACTAACAGACAAGTCATCGGTTGTTTTTTGGTGAAGATAGAAATTTTCCCGCCTTTGGATTCTAAACTTCCACTCTCCTAAATATTCCAAAAATTTACTGTACACTCCTAGGAAAATTTTAATGAGCAGAGCGTGTAGGCTAATGATCGCTAATTATAATTAATGACGTTTAATCAGTGTGAGAACCTAAGCTAATGCACAAGTATTTTTAAAGAGCTCCTAAAATGTTGGAGAGAATAAAAAACCTAGAAATTTTAGAAAAGTCCTGAGCAAAGTAGAAAGATTTCATTGCCTATTCAGACAACGGCATGTTTAGTCAACTATTAGACCATTAGACCCATTTTATTCATTAAACCAAAGTCATTATCAATAAGCTGAGAATTTTCAGTATTTGTGATGTGAACACAATTCATTAGGTTTGCAAGGTTTCGGAGTGACGTGTTCGAAAATGCTGGATGATGCTGAATGATACTGATTGATGCTGGATAATACTGAATGATACTGAATGATGGTGAATGATACTGAATGATAACGAATGACTTTGAATGATATGAAATGATGCTGAAAGCAGGGCCGCCCAGGCAATTTTTGGGCCCGGGGCAAAATTCTCTTTGGAGCCCCCAGTCGTCCCCCAATTATGGCATTATTTTTGTTCCTGTAGTATTTTGGGGCCCCCGCAAGCCTGGGGGCCAGGGCAAATTGCCCCCTTTGCCCCCCTCTCTGGGCGGCCCTGGCTGAAAGATGCTATATGATTGAAAATGATGCGAGATGATATGTAAAGATAGCGAATGATGTGTGATGATATAGTATGATGAGTAATCATGTACAATGACGAGTTTTTATGTTCAATTATTCATGGTATTTATTACCTAAAAATTGCAGTAATGACGTCAGTATGAGATTGCAAAAAGAAAGCAGCGGTATTTCGCGTACGTCATGCTCTCTTATTAAGATTGTCTTAATTACGAAAAATAATATGTAACTTGTAAAATAAACTCTGCTTTTGTCTCGTATATATTTCCTGTTCTCTATCACGTATGTTTCGGTAGAAAGGGTCATTTTAAAGAAAAAAATAATGCCTTTCTTTTCAAGCTACTCGCCTTTCGACGAACTCGTCGGTAAGTTTATAAAATTCGCAGAGTTTTGAAGGTTTCAATTTTGATGCTTCGTAATGTAGTCGTGGTTTAATTATTTTTCTGTGTTGTTTGGTAGAAAAAGCAACGTCAGAGAATAATACAAGTGAGGATTGGGGCAAAATAATGGATATATGTGACAGAGTTTCCCGATCTTCTACTGGGTAAATAAAAACGACGAATTTAAGTGAATAATCAATAATACATTACCAGAATCTATTAAAGTTGTTTATTACATGCTAATTTATTAAATTGTATTATATTATGATAATTTCGCTTTAATTCAGTAATTGTCATAGTACCATATAGGGATGGGCGATACCAGCTTTTTCAAATCGATACGATACCACGCCGATACCAAGGATTTTTGGTGATATCGATACCAAATTTCGATACCGATACCAGTAAATTTGAACCGTTAGGCAAAGCTATATGGAATTGTTTTGTGTTGGTAACAATACTGTACTATAACGCAAGCATTAATTAAAACTTCGCTCCGAACATAAAGTAATGCATTGACGTGCACTAAAGCTCATGTTATGACTTACAACACAAGTAATTATGCACTAAAGTTCCAAACGCTAACAAATTCAATTAGATGAACAAGGAATAACAAAGGATTCACGTTTTTCCAGAAATTTAAAATACTCGTCAAGCGTTTGTTAAATATAGTGCACTGAGAGCACGTGTTTTTGTGTATTCACGTAGACCATAAACAGTGCAGGCTCAGTATCGAAAATAACGATACTCGGTGTAAGTATTGATACTTCTCTCCAAATCTTAAGTATCGATAGTATCGATACTTGGTATCGGTATCGTCCCATCCCTAGTACCATAGCATTTTCAGGGAATTAGGCAATTATATAAATTAGATTTGTTTCATTTAGTCCGAAAGATGCGTTGAAGTCGATACTGAAACGAGTGAATCATCAGATACCACAAGTTTCCTTGCAAGCATTGACAGTAAGATAGTAGCTTGGAGCTTCATTTTAACCATTAAGATACAAGTACTTTGCCATGATAAGTAAAGTCATCTGGCGTTAGGCAAAGTTAACTTAGAAAGTACTGGGTCACATTGCTATTCCCAGGATTAAACCATCTAATTGTATAACCATTTTTCAGCTTCTTGATGCATGTGTTAATAATTGTGGCAAACCTTTTCATTTGGAAGTTTGTTCCAGAGATTTTGTTGGTGAAGTGAGAAATTTTTTACAAAAGGTATACTGAGCATCGCGACAGCAACAAACGGTGAAAGTAGAGTTCTTGCTATTGAGTTTTATTTATTTTATAGCTTCATAAAACCGCTGCCCTGAAGCTGAAAGGCATGATCCGAGATTGGGCAAACACATTCAAAAGTGACCCTCAATTAAGGTTGGCCTTGGCTCATTTTTCTAGCTCTACAGTCACACTTACTAAGGCCTTCTAACTTTCTCAAGTTCCAAGGTTTGGATTATTATTTCCTGAACTAAAGTCGTCGTTATTTCATAGTCTTATTCCAACATTATATGAAGAATTGAAGAGAGACAAAGAGGAATTCCCATTGACAAGTACAGCCGACATCAGCTTGTCTAGCAACACTGCAAAGAAAACTACTTCTTCAAATGAAGATAATGATTTAGCTCTCGGTAACTTTCATCAGCAAACTTGTTCTTAGTTGAAGGTTTTTCTGTTTTGATATAACTTTCTTCACTGCAGCGATTCAACTATCTTTGCACGAGGCAAAAACTACTCAGGTAATGTTGGTATTTCTTATCATATGCTCCTTGCTCTTTGAAGCGCAATCTAACAGTACGCAATTTTTTATGATTGTTTTACAGCAAAAATCTCAAAGTCTATATCCGTCTATTTCACCATCACGATCATCATCATTGAAGGTATTTATCACTGCACATCATACTCGCTCTGTATGTTAAATATGTTGGGTGGGTGGAACTCAGTATTTCTTGCTTATCTCTTGGTTTAGTCTCAGAAAGTTCGAGCACTATACGATTTTGAAGCAGCTGAAGATAATGAACTAACTTTCAAAACTGGAGATATTCTCACAGTCACAGATAGCAGGTTTGTTCATATATTCTTACTAAGTTTATTGGCGAACTACTTTACTCTTGGACAGCAGGGAGTTTAATGCACTTTTAGAAGCATATTTATACAATATTTGCTGTTGTCTAGTGATGCAAACTGGTGGAAAGGTGAATTAGATGGTAGTTCTGGTTTGTTTCCTGCAAATTTTGTCACCTCAGACCTTACTCCTGAATCTAAACCAGGCAAGTTTGAGCCACTGAGTTAAGACCAGTCAACTTTAGGCAATCTCGACATGTTTTGACAAAAATGTTTTCTTTTTCAGTCAAGAAGAAAAGCAAAAAGAAAAAGAAGAAAGTTAGTTTCTCTGAGAAAAATTCTGTCAAAGAATTTGAAAGTGAGTCTCAATCATATCGTGGTATCATGTATTTCATTTCGAGTCCAAAAGATTTCTCCGGTTTCTTTTGGTATCGATAGAATGCTGAGAATTTATGGATTTTGACAAGATAACATGTGGAGTGCTAAAAAATATAATTTCAAAATGGTTTTAGGAGAAGGCGAAAAATGAGTTTTACCATTTTAAAGCCAAGTTCTATCAAAATAGTTGAAATTTCAAATTTTTGAAATTCATGTTTTTATGATGGGGAATTGACTTTTGCAGCATCAAAGATTTCCGAAGAAGTAGTTGTTATTAACGAGGTCAGTGTAATTAGATGATTGCACGAAGAGCAGAGAATTCTTTTTGCTATTTTTAATGTGTTAGCTCTTGAAATGGAAGACACATTGCTTTGCTCAAAGGAAGAAAGTCGAAATTGTGTATGTCTATATTGAATTCAGGAGAAAATTGATCGATGTTTGGAAATATTAAAGAATGCAAATGTGGAAGATGAAGATGAGGAGGATGATGATGGTTTAAGTGAACTTGAAGGTAGAGTTCTTCAGCTTCTGCCCGACTTTGACGTTCAAGCTGAAACGACTGTTTCAATGTGAAGTAGAAGTGACCTTTTTTTGTTGAACACTTTTTCAACTGTGTTTCTTTTTATTTATTTTAGAAACATGCAAAAAGATGGCTCCGCTCATTGCAGATAAAATCACTGATATACAGAAGTATAAGCAGCAGCCTTCGAGATTTGATTCCAACGTGTTTTCATATTGAATATTCAATATTTTTTTAAAATTTTTGATGGTTCATTTTTGAAGTATTTTGTGATTTTCTAGGAGACATGATGACTTGACAGATCTTAATGACAGCTTTCTACTCGCTATGAATACATATCAAAAGTATGTTCAGTGAACTAGTACGAAAAAGTTCTTCGTCATGCTCGCGAGCAAAGAGAATTTATCTATGAAACTTGTCAAAGAAACCTTTTGTTATGTGGGGCTTAAAATTTGCTTTGTCATGATGTGATGCTTTTAGGATGTCCAAAGAACCTGTGCCGGTACGGCAAACACACCCTGGTGTCAGCCAAGTACCATCGCAACACGGTGGATATGGTGCAACAATGATGAATCATCCAGGCACCATACAACAACCATACGCTGGTTACCCAGCAACACAATATTCACCAGCATATCCAACAGTCGTAGCTGATGGCATGGTAGGTTTGATGTTCGGATGTCTGAACTGTTTTTCCCAGAGTGAAATCTCTTATTGATCCAGCCTTACTGCTGTAGCAAACCTAATGTAAACTAAATTTATTTGCAATGGATAGTTCTATCAGTTCTGTACTGTTTCTCCTGGAGATCCGGTAAGACTAATCTCTTATTGATTCAAATGTTTACACAATGATATTTCTTATCTTGTAGGGGACGGCATATCCTAGCCCAGTTGCGACTCATTTAGTTTCTCCCGTAAACCAAGGTCAATATGTTCCGCAATTGCAACAACAAGTTCCGTACCAGGTTCCTGGCCACGTGTCGCACAGTTATGCCGCTGGCCAGATCCACGATCAATATCAACCTGAGTATACAGCAACTTACGGTTGGTAAAGAAACGTAGGATTCTTAGAATGAACGCAAATTTGAATAGAAGACAAGAAGCTCAGAATTTCTTGGACATGCATTAGTCGGCTTTAATTTTTCAAACTTTAATTAAAATGCACTGCAGTGTTATACCAAGATATTTCAAAGACATGAATGAGATTTATGAAAACCAGGCTTTAGATATGACAACTGCAAAAAAATCGCAGTTAATTCTAAAGCTCTCTATTGACACGGAATTGGAATGTATTTAATATGTATATAGTTCTAAATACAGGAATCAAATAAGTAGGAATGGACAATCTTAAATTTACTATAAGCTTAATAACTGCAAGATATGGGACTGTAGCAAGCAATAATATTGATATAACAATGCAGGAATCTAGTGACTTTGCCATAAAAATAAATTACTTTGACTTGACTTGTGATACCATGCAAGATAATATTTAAGATAATTGAAGTTCAACATCGTGAGCGTGATATTCTGGTTTTTCGTTAATCGTAAATCATCGGCGATGTCTTGGTGATTACTCGTAATGATTGACAAGTGAAACATTTTGTCGATTTGGGAATCATCGCCATCATTCTCTTCTTTGTTGGTCACTGACAAGGTGGATCGAAGAATGTTGCTAATGGATTTGTAAATTTGAAAACCAGGTTCTACTGTCCTTCAACTCTGCTCACGATTTAATCTGATTTGCATTCAACAGGTGCAGCAATCGTTTCAAAGCAGCTGTCTCCAGCGTTCCTTAGCGACCAAAGTGTTGTTCTTGTTTTGCAGAGTTTTAATGATCTGGACAACTTTATGTCAGACTTGATATGAATCCTTTGTCTTTACTCGTATGGACCGCGTTTCTATACTACACTCAAGCAATAGGTTTGTATTGTTTCCTTTCTTTTTTACATACGCACTACTTTTTAAATGAAAATATACATTGAGTTGTGTCAGTGTTTTATGAATATATGTTTTTGTTGCATGAGTGACACTAGCAGTTCCAAACTGTTACTTCCTAGAGCCCGGCAAGAGTAATCTCTTAATGGTCGAGTTACTCCAGAAGGAAACATTAACTATATCAGTTGTGAAATTTACTTTACATCCGTATCTTGTTCAGGGGACATGAGCACGAATGCAGAATATCGTCTCATGAGTAAACTGATGCGCAAATATGAGCACAGACAGAGCTTACGGGCAGTCACGTCTCCTTCCGAAGCTGTCAATGTAACATTGAGTATGAAAATGGTTCAAATTATTGAACTGGTAGGTGTAATACGCAGCATTTCGTTCTCTGAGGTATTCGATATTTTGATTCAATCTTTGCTTATTTGTTCAGAAAGAGAAACTTCAACTGTTTTCAACAAGTGTTTGGATTGAACAGGTGAAAAATGGAGTGGAAGCAATCAAAGTGGAAGCATTTTCACGTGATTGAGATTAAATTATAATCGGCCAACGCCTATTACAGGAATCAAACCCAAGTCAAAGAGATGATGGACACGTGCGTCAACTATTGTGTTGATTATAATAACTATTATACTTCAGTTCTGTTTGGTTTCTAGGTGTGGCATGATCCGTTGCTAAGGTGGAACACGAATGACTATAATATCTCTGAGATCAGTATACCTTCCAGTGATATCTGGGTGCCTGATATCGTTTTAGGCAACAAGTGAGTTCTTTCACTGATTCAACTTTGTATTAACAAGTTTTCTTTGGCACAGATTCTAGTGAACTTGTCACTAAACTTATCCAAGTAAACTTGTTCATTTGTTGCAAAGTTTATTACTTTCCAGTCTATGAAATGCTCTTTTTCTACGCTTTCAGTGTCAACCAGGATTATATGGGAAGAGCAATTGGTCTGAATGAGCCCGTGGTCGTGTCTTCCGATGGTACAGTTCACTGGCTTACTCCCACCATCCTGGATGGATTTTGTAAACAGTTTGTGCGATATTTCCCATTTGATGATCAGCATTGTCCTCTCAAGTTTTACTCCTGGAATTACGATGTGAAGGAACTAATATTGACATCCACTAGTCATGATATGTTGTCTAACTATACTGGTAACGTCTTTACATACTCATATGCTTTGGAGATTGCAGGACTATAAAATCCAGTCATCACGGTTAAAACGTTTTTTGAGACTTTGCTCTCCCTGTATTTTTGTAATTTGTTCACGTTAAACTTTTGCATGCTTCTGTTTTTTTCTAGAAAGTGGTACTTGGGCAATCATGAACATTTCCATAATCGAACACACCACGGAGAAAAATAAAATCCGCAAAGCCACAGTCACCTTTGTTGTTCATATTCAACGCAAAGTGTTCTACTATTTCGTGTTCCTCATTGCCCCGTGTGTTCTCACTGCCATCCTAGCGATCCTTATATTCTTTCTTCCGGCTGCAAGCGGTGAACGAATGGTCGTTGGATGCACCATTCTTCTTGCTCTGTCAGTGTTCTTTCTGCTCGCTACCAACTACATCCCAGAGACATCGGAACATGTTCCCCTTGTTGGAAAGTGCGTTGTCTTGCCAAAATATCTTAATAAATACATCGTTCACTAAGCACCATTCGCTGCCCTGTGAGGTTTACTGAAATCTAGGATTTTTACTTGCTTTAGATACTATTCAATGGTAATTGTAGAGATCTGTATTGCTCTTGTGTGTACGGCTTGGGTACTTCGCTATCATTATCGTAATCCGGCCATGGGAAAAGTACCCAAGTGGATTCGAGTAGGTAGCTTCTTTCTCACAACCGCAACTCAAATATGATTGGTAAACTTTGATAGGAAATTATTTTGTTGAAGATTAATGCATTTGCTCGTTTAATTATTGAAGGTGTACATATTTGGTTTCGTCTCAAAACTTGTCCGAATCAAAGTGCCGGAAGAAATGTTAACTAGAAATGCGACTGTGGATGAAGGTATGTTAAACTGTTAGCTAACCGTAATTATCCTGGACAGCTGAAGATAGCTCTCCTGAAGTATTTTGTTTCTCTTTTTTAGACACGGACGAAAGTCGAAAAGAGACAGCCGAGCAACGTGATCCAAGGCAAGATGATCTCAGAGGTCTGGCACTAATGGCCGCGCAGATTACCGAGGAGGAAGAACTGGCGAAGATCCAGGAAGAATGGCAACTTGCAGCAGAAATTTTGAATCAGTTGTTTATGATCATTTATATCGTTACAGCCGTCCTCACTTTTGGCGTCATCGTGATAAATGCGCCAGGAATTATTTATGCGCACCCTGAACCGGCCTCAATGGACGAGATAATCAGTGTTTACTGAGCTTGGTTTCTTTCGTTAGTCTCATTCTAATAAATAGAATCTTCTGGCTTTCGAGGGAATGGAAAAACGTTGTGCGTGCTAGTGCGCATTGTTTGAGGCAATTGTCTGAGAAAGTTACAAGTTACTAAAAGATCGGTTGGCTATGTACCAACGTCAGTTTTTGAAATAGTTTATTTGTTCTTGTTTGTGCGTCATGTTCTGCAGCAAACACCCAAGCTTGGCACTAAGTAACGCTGCAAGATAATTTGTGTATATGTTGTAAATAAAACGAATTTTGTTGTTTCTTTTTTGTTCTATTTGGCATAGTGTTGCTGCGTCTTCAAGCTCACCGAAAATCTACAATCAAGCGATAAAATTGATTGTATGGATGGCTAAACATTGTATAGACAGATTATTTTCCGCAAATTATTCTAATTATGAATCAATTATTATTATTTTAGTTCCCAGTTTTCTCTCCAGCTCGCCAATTTCAACCATCAACAATGGAGTGAATGGACTAAAAATTTATAAAAGATTTTTCTCATAAAATGCCTCCTTTCTGGAAAACTCTACAAGATTTCTCTAATTTGATAATTGGAGATGCTCTATGAAGTCTTTTTCTGTCTTAGAGAGGATTAAAACGGCTTATAAATGCGGCATTACTGTTTTTGGGGGTGGCCACGAGGAATTGATGATAACTTGCATTAATCAGACAGTAAATGTCTGAAGTTTCAAAGTGCTTGAGACTTGATAAGCTTTTGAAAAAAAGGCATGTCTTCAGATCGAAAATTAAAGAAAGAGAGTAAGTAGATGCTTTCCTGTTGATGTGAGACAGTTTAGTTTAACGAGTATATTTGTGATCAAATTCGTATACGTTGCAGAATACTGCTTCTGTTCTATATCACCTTAATAGTCATTGCGACAAAGACATTTGTTTGTCATGAAGCGCTTTTTTGCCTTTTGATAAAATTACAACTTTTTCGTATTATTGAAAACCATAATGAAAGCAATTTCTTTACATGTGATATTTTAATATTGTTTTCAATAAAACTTTTGTTATCAAACGTAAATAATATACTGAACAAGGGTAATTAAAATAAAAGTCTAACAGGTTAGTTGAAATATATTTGCCCTTGTTTTGTATGGATTCACTACAATCAGTCATGGCTATTTTTGTGGTAAATACTAATATGTTTAAATTGAAGTAAAGGCTCAATGAATTATTTAGTTCAATATTCTCTTTACCTCCTGCAGATGTAATTGTTTCTGTAGGGGCATGAAGTGTCAAAATGACTGCTCTTTGTGTTAAAATGATTTCTGTTGTTTACTCTCATATTTTTGTGAACAATAAGCTTTTTCCTTTATACAGTTGGACATATCCTCTCAAATTATTCCTACTTTTAAAACCACAATAAAGCAAAGATGAAGACTGTTTAAATTGCAAAATATAAATCTGACCACAAACGACAATTTGGCGTCATTAATGTTTTACACGAGTGCAAAAACACATGCGATTGCATGGTAGACATATCGTCATCAGTTAACTTAATTACGTTGTTTTGTTCCACTTCAAAGTTTTAACTGCTCCTTCAAGAATCATCTAACCAGACTATCTCCACACGCTCCTGGTGTTACCAGTGGTTACCATAGATAATGAGCTATGTTTCCACTTCAGGTCTTGATATTCCTCAAGTGAAGAGGAACCACAAACGTGGGAGTTTTTCATCGATTGCCTCGTCTGACAGAAGCCACTCGCCGGCCGCTTCTCCTCGTCAAAGTAGAAAGGTTTCAGGTGATGCGTATTTCTAAACTTTGTTTTCAAATAAGATTCAAGATGTTCGGGTGTTCCAAAGGGTTTTCCCTCTAGGGAACTCCTTGTAGTGACTATTGTGAACGTTGTCTTTGAAATGTGTTTAGGATTGAAGAAAATAATTCCTTGGCGAAAGAAAGAGTATCATACAGATCATGTAAGAAAAGTCTCATTTGCCATTAATGTTAATCCTTGCTTACTTCTTTGTTTCATTTTGTTGTAGGAAGATGAGGTGACGAAACCTGATGGTCATGGAGAAAAGCGAATCTCTGCAGATGATGTTGGCTTTTCATCAAAGAAACCCCAGTATGTGACTTTTCCTGCATGGTTATTGTTTGAATTCCAAGCACCACATGTTTTCTTCAAATATAAAATCAAACTAATTCGGAATAAGGAGATAGTTATTAAACTCTGTTTTTATATAATCTGTATATTTCGAATCAATCGATTCATTGATTTTATATTTGCTGAAACTATCGGCTGGTAAAGGATGTTTTCATCAGCTACTCCAGTTTACACTTGTACTAGCATAGGATCATCAAGAGATCTATGACTCTTACTGGATCTCTACGAAAAACATTTTAAAACTGATAGAACAATCCAACGTGTAAGTCTATCTCGTGTAAAAGTATTCTCTTAGCCCCAGTCTTTATGTTCTAGCTCTGGTCGTAAAAAGCGCAGTCGTTCTGCAGATCATATTCTCACAGACACGAATCTCTCGGCGAATTTCGATACCTCGCCCCAGTCTTATCACGGTGATATTGAGGCGAGGTTACACAGTCCTGTGAGGTCATCTGTCACTGATGAAGAAAGTTGCGGTGATGACTCGGTAAGAAGAACATGAAGTTTGATCAATAGAGAGCACGCAGGGTTTTGTGATCAAACACGCAAATTTGACTCAGAGCACGCAACTCGTATTAGAACACGGTAAAACTCGTCAATACTTCCACGAAACGCGTGCTATTCTCGACAGCAAACGCATATTTTGAACACTTATAACTCTCCATGAAGCTCGCAAAATTATATTTGAGCAGGTTCGTTTTTTTTAAAAAACTTCCATTGTTTAATTCTTTTAGTTTCTCGAGAGTTATGATGCAGTGGACGGGATAGATACAGAGGTTGGACTCTTCTTTTTTCGCGAGATGTAAAATGATCTGGTGTGAGACGAAGTCTTGATAATTTCTTGTAGCGTTTGAACGAGGATAGACAGAAACTGAAGCGAAAAATTGAGAAAACGAAAGAGAGAATGAGAAAATTGCAATGTTGTATGGATGGTAGGTTTTCTGACCTCTCTCTTCCCCCTTTAGTTGGGTTTTCTACGAGTCAATTTCACCAAGTCTAATACACCAATTCGACAAATTGGTCCGTGATGTCTGGGAATGAGTTTGGGGGTGAAAATTATTCATACAAAACTTGTATAGAATTTTTTTATCGCAAAATTTTTTTGCTAAGCGTAAATATGGAATCAAAGAACATACAACAAAGACAATTTGTACCAAGAAAAAATACCTGGACAGGTTTTGTATCTATAATTTTCACCCCCAAACTCATCTCCAGTCCACA